>VXAU01001243.1:268252-285908 GCA_013399695.1 Formicarius rufipectus | reverse complement strand
AGTTCTCAGGCACCTTTAAAAGTTAGATCCAGATGAGAACATTTCACCTATCTTTCTTAGGTTTTAATTTTACTTTTTTCATGTTCAACCTGGTTTTGTATGAAATAGTCATATTGGAATTTTTTGGACATGCCTTTATTTTTGCAGGTATTATTTTCCTCCAAGTGCTTGTACAAGTTATGTGCATACATATAAATATATGTAGATTCTAAATTTGTTGCAGACCTTTAAATTCCTTGACAATATGTGTATGTGAGGAGAAAAGCTTCAGCAAAGGTAACAGAAAGTCACAGTTACGTAGGAGAGCTAGACAATTGTGACATAACACTGGCACCACGTTTTATTAAAATATATAAACAAATTATTTTATATAATAGTTTCCTAATCTTATTTATAATTCATTTTTCTGTACACCTTCCTAAGATTTTTTTAGACATTCACATAGATTCAATTATGTGAACCTCAATCACTTTAGATGTACCGAGGAATTAGATAAAAATTTGATAAGTATCAGCTAAATATGAATTTTTTTTAAAATCTAGACAAAATAAATTTTTGTTTCTCCTTTGAGCTATTTTAAAAAAAAATAATTTCATTAATTGATTGCATTTTTTTTCTTAGAATTTAATTGTTATAATTCTGATCTTTGTCATCAGATTTATTATTCTAATTAACATTCCAGCTGGTGAAGGGTTTTCAACTGATACTGATTGTTGAGTTTCTCTCTGAGTATAGATAGTGGTTAGTGTTCACTCAGAAAATATCTATGGATTAAAAACATTAGATCTGTATTCAGTCTAAATTCACTTGGCAAGATAAAACTCCAGTGTAAAATGATATGCACTGAGTATTGAGTCGTATCACCTCAGGCTCTGACATCATTCACTCTCAGTAGAATGAATCATATCATTTACAGAAATGCAGGTCAAACATAAACTGTGGAAAAAAAGGTGGAAAGGACATAGAAAATGATACTATGTCATTGATCCAACAAGAAACCTCACATTTCTACAGCTGAATGCAAAACCCTGCATAGTTTAATGTTCTTTTTTGTAGATAAATTTGGTGTCTCTGTTACTGCCTGAGTTGTTAAAGATCCTATTTGTCTTAAAGATTGTGCTACCAACATGATTGATGAAAACTTAATTAGTTTCGTATGCCAGCTTGTATCCTAACAAAAATCAGAGGGCTTAAGCTCATTATTCCCCAATATTGCACTTTACATCACAAATATGCTGCATATTGGTGAGATGCAGGCATGCATACAGCTCCTTTTACCTAGTTATTGCTACCTATATATAATATTTATCTATATTCAGAGACTGTTGTTAAGGTAGGTATAAAAAACTTGCCAAATACTACTGACAGAATATTTTCTTTTGTAAACACAATTTTCAAAGGACTTCTTTTAAATTTTCAGTATTCTTTCTGGTTTTGCCCAAGCATGACATTCATCCACGTGCAGTCACCCACTTGACTGATCAGCTTGCTCAAAAAAACAAGAGGTGATACAGATTTAGTACAGAAGTTAAATGACAGAAAAATCAAAGTTACAGCAACTCCCTTGGCTAAGTGATTTGATAGGTCAAAGCTCCTTGGCTCTGTTTGCTAATAAATAATTTCATGTTATTTCTAGACTTTGTACAACTTAGTGCTGTTCCAGATTTTCTCCCTAGAACTAATGGGTGACAAAGTGAAAAGCAAAACCCAAGAGTTAATATTATTAGAACAATTATTACAACTCTGCCTGCAATCATTACATTAATTAGGCAACAATGCTGCTTTTGAAACACTATACTGGAACAACTAATTTTATATGGGAGAGTAATAGCCTTGTAACACAGATCTGAGGGACTGTTTATTGTGCTCTCCCTGAAAATGGAAGGCTTTTCCCAGCTATGCCAGTTCTAGTGTTTCATCCAAACTAATTTTTAGAGTTTAAAATTGTTGAGCTGCCAAGACTCCCTTGGTGACTCCCTTCTCAAGTTGAAGAATAGGAAATGTCAGAATTTTGATATCTGAGCTTATATATTATTATTATTTCTGTATCTCATTGACTGTTAAAAAATACACCTTTTCATACAAACAGAAGGATTTTCATGTCAGACATTCAGATTAAAAAATAAAATACAAAACCTTACAAAATAAGTAGAAGTTAAAAAACACTGAAGTCTATGCCTAAATGGGGTGGAAGGTGGCCTCTGTAAAAGAATTACTTAAACTGAACAAAATTAGGAGACTGAAAACCAGGATGGATTTTTACCTACTCTGAGGAAGACCCAGAAACTTTTTGCGAACATGTTGATTAGCACCAAAAAAGATCACTTGAGGAACACTTCTAGTTACAATATTGAGCGTTAAGATCCACTGCCTGGGAACAGTCCAAAGTACTGGTTAATTTACCACGGAATCACAGAACACGTTGAGCTGGAAGGGACCCACAAGGACCATCAAGTTCAGCTCCTGACCCTGCACAGGACCACCCCCAAGAGTCACACCATGGGCCTGACAGCACCATCCAAATGCTTCCTGAGCTCTGTCAGGCTTGGTGCTGTGACCACTGCTCTGGGGAGCCTGTTCAGTGCCCAACCACCCTCTCGGTGAAGAACCTTTTTCCAATATCCAAGCTAAACCTTCCCTGTCACAACATCAGGCCGTTTCCTCAGGTCCTCTCTCTGCTCACCACATGGCAGAGATCAGTGCCTGCCTTTCTTCTTCCCCTCACTGCAATGGGGTCTCCTCTCAGTCTCCTCCAGGCTGAACACACAAAGTGCCTTCAGATGCTGCTCATACACTTCCCCTCAAGGCCCTTCACCATCTTTACGCTCCTTTGGGCACTCTCTAATGGCTTAAGATCTTTCTTATATTTTGTTGCCCAAAATTACCACAATATTCAAGGTGAGGCTGCCCCCAGTGCAGAGCAGAGCAGGACGATTCCCTCCCTCATCCAGCTGATGATGCTTTGCCTGATGCCCCCAGGACAGGGTTGGCCCTCTGGCTGCCAGGGCACTGCTGACTCATATTCAACTTGCCATTGACCAGGACCACCAGGTTCCTCCCCTGGCATTCCTTTTGATCATCTCATTCCTGAGTCTGTGAACATTCAGGGTTTCCCCATCCCAGGTGAAGAATCTGAGACTTTCCCTTGTTGAACTTCATATAAGGAGAAATGTCACCACCACTGTTCTCGTTGGTGTTCTGCACTGTAGTAGGCGTCAGATTAGATGAGCTCATTCCCTTTCCCAAATCTTGGATTTGTGCTATCCAATTCCTAATGGAGATCACTGCAGATCCCTCTTTGAAAGTCTGACCCTGTGAAATGGCATTGTGAAGGGCCAAGAGCTTTACTCAGAAGAAAAGCAATACTGAACAGAATCTGAAAAAAGAGACTTCAGAGAAAAGTAATTTAGAAAAAGAAAAAATGGTCTATATAAGTGGTAGATCTCAAAATGCTACAGCTGCTGGTTCATTGGAGTTCTGTCCCATTTTAAGCTGCTTTATCAGCACTTCCTTTCCTTCATGCACCATTTGATCTACAAGGGCTTCATTTTTTATGTCAAAGTCACAGTTTTCCTTAAAATAAGAGCAATTATTTACACAATGTTTCCCACCCTGAGCCAGGAGGTGCTGTCTATCTGAAATGTCAAGTAACCTAATGTAATGAACTGAGAATCAGTAAGAAGGGAAAACAGCAGCTGGAGTCAGGATTCAGGATTGCACCCTGTGGCAGCTTTGGGGAAATGCTCTGCCAAGTATATGATCACAGAATGGTTTGGGTTGATGGGGACATTAAAGATTACCTCATTCTAACCCCCTGCCATGGGCAGGGTCACCTTCCACTAGACCAGGTTGTTCAGACCTCCATCCAACCTGGCCTTGAACACTTCCAGGGATGAAACATCACAACTTTTCTGGGCAACAAGTTCCAGTCTCTCCCCAACTGCACAGTAAAGAATTTCTTTGTAATATCTAATCTAAACCTTTTCACTGTCAGATTACAGCTCTGCAGGCTGAAGTAATTCTGCTGTTTCCACATTACCTACCTTCCAGATTTAAAGTTCTTCTACCAGGAATTTGGAGGTAATATGAATAAATAAATATTTAATATTTAAACTGATTTTTAAATAAAGTTGGTCTCTACCTGTTCCAGTACAGCTCATATACTAAAACCCTAATAAGTTGCTTGATACACAAGTTTTGAGATTTTTTTAAAAACAAAACAAAATGAAAACCAAACCAAAACAAAAACCCAACAAACAAAACAAACAAAACAATAAACAAATAAACTAACCACAAAAACAAAAAACAAAACAAAACACAAAAAAAAACCCCCAAACAAACAAACAAACAAACCACCATTTAAATCATAGGTTGAGTTTCAAATATAATTTATCCAGGACAGAGTAGGACTGATATTTTTAATGGCTATTCATGCTCTTGTAAACACTATTTTAAGAGCAATAATAATCTCATTCAATTCTTGTATACATGCCATGTGTGCAGGAAGAGATGAGCACAAAATAATACAAGGATTGGTAAGCAAAGAGATACAGAATAACAGAAATTCAGAATGGCCCCTTGTTTCTCAGCGTTCTTTCAGGATATCCCACCTGCTAACCCTGCTGCAGGCATAGAAATTGGAAGAAAGAAAAACTGTGGAGGCTTCATTCATAAAATTCAATCAGTTTGGCTAAGCTGAAAAGAAGCTTTCACTACTCCCTCTACTAATTTCCTGTTTTTCTGTTTTGTTTTGTTTTGCTTTTCTGTTGTCATTATCTTTTTTTCTGTACACACCACAAAACAGGCTTTCACCAAGAAATTATTGTACCAAAGGGTAAATAATGCCAGATTTTACACTTTTACATTGCTGAACCTTCCCAGTTTACCTGAGAAAAAGAATTTGCTCTTCTGGGTCTGAGCACGAGGGCAGGCACAGTCATCTATTCACAAATTTCACCAGACTCTGTAAGGACTGTAACAGCACCTCTCTGGCACATTCATTCAGTCCTAAGTGATGAGTGAAAATTAGTTTATACCTACAACTCTTTAATTTTGTTTTCCCAGGAAATAAGGCACCACCTTTAAAACACTCTGATATCTTTTAATTTCTGTTATTGTAAAAATATAACCTGTTTTCTATATAAATGTACCATTTTTACCAATTATTTTTACTGAGAAAGCGTAAAAAATATTGGGCTAATACTTTGTTGTGCAAACTATAAGGGCAAGACAGCATTCTCAAAGGTAAAGGCTTTACCCTCTGAAATTATGAGACCAGAGATGGAGACACTAAAAAACAAAACAAAGAAAAAAGGATATCAGTTCAGGAAAAGGACACTATTTAGGCCTAATAGTCTTGTAGCTTCTCCATTCTCACACCTTAATTATTTTTGTAGACATCACAGAATAACTGTGTTTTTCTGTGATGTCAGAAAACATACTTACATTTCTACTCCTAGGGGACCTTCCATTAGCAAAGGAGAAAGTATGAGGGAAAATAAAAAAATGCTTGTTTGGAAATCTCTCCACTGAATGTCAGGCTTTGTCTGTAGGAGTATATTGGAGCAGGAAGATGTATTTTATTTAGTTAGTAAACATAACTTAAGGGTGCATGTGAAGAGGCTTCAAATCTGAAGCATCCAACTTTGACTTGATGCAAAAGAGAAGGGGAAGTCAAGAATTAGGAGCACATAATAGGGAAATGGCATGAAACGATGGTGACAAGGATCCTTGCAGGAACCTTTTGGATGGATGATAGCAAAAATTACGGTCTTTGTTGAGGCAGGAGACAACAAAGTACAAAAGTACCAAAAAGAAAGAGCTCGAAAGGAGCTGTGACAGCCAAAGCAGAGACCTGTGACACCCATGAGTTGTGTTAGTAAGGATGTAGTTACTCTTGGATTGCCTTTAATTGAGATATAAAATACTGTAACAATATAATAAATATAATAAAATATTATAAACATTATAAACATAATCAAATAATTGAGATATAAAATACTGTAAACAGCTGTATTTTGTAACCCTGTTATGGCATGGACAAATAGGGTTTAAGTATGTTTAAAATAAGTGTGTGAACAACGTCAGCAATAAGGGGCAAGCAGAGATTTGTTTAGTTGCACTTAAGAGACATGGGGAAACATGACAACAGGTACCACACAAGGATCAGAGTTTGCAAGAAAAAGAATAAAATAAGCACAAGAGACAACAAATAGGAAGGACACCTGGCCCAATAAACAAAAATCATGACTAGTAAAACCTAAAATAAGAACGTGAGCCTTGGGAGCAGATGACATCCCCCCATCTACCCCTTCTGGGGTAAACAAGAAAAAAAAAATAAAACCACATGAGAATGAAAAAAAAAATTGGGAAAATGACTGCATTTGATTTGACTTACTTAATGAAAGAGCTCTCAACCCTTCATGGGGATAACCAAGAACCACTAAGGGCTGTGGCCACCTGCAACTGCACAGCATCATTTCTGTGGTAGTGTGTAGTCACTGCTAATTAGCAGATGAAGTGGTGAAGAGTAAGTTTTAGTGAGAAGTACAGATAGTGATTAACCATTGGCAAAATATGTGTTCTAATAAACGAAACCGATGAAATTTTCCTTGAAATTTGAAGCTGATCTGTTAGTCTTATAAAAACCCATGGTGAACTCTAGTTTCATGGTTGATAAATACTTAACATGTACATACAAAAATATATTCAGTTACTACAGCTCGAGGAATAGCAATGGTTTCTGAAATAGTGACAGAATACCATTCCTGGGGCAGACCTGTTAGACAGGGAAAACACATGAGACAGAGGATTCCTTGTCATTACTTCACCTGGCAGAACAAGTTTAATTAGGGGATGGAGAAAATTGCAATGAGTTCCTGGGGTGTGCAGCAGGCACATCTCCTCCACAATTCCCTCACCTT
The DNA here is from genome assembly GCA_013399695.1 of Formicarius rufipectus. Lineage (NCBI taxonomy): Eukaryota > Metazoa > Chordata > Aves > Passeriformes > Formicariidae > Formicarius > Formicarius rufipectus. The sequence goes on along the minus strand of VXAU01001243.1, from coordinate 278,985 downwards.
CCGAGGTGTCCTGGTGTAACAGGACCAAGACTCTGCAAACAGAATCAAACAAAGATGAGGAATATAGTACTACTGGGTTAGGAGGTGTCCCCAAGGTTAAGTTGGCATCTGCCTATGCCTTACATTCAAAACACTTCCATAAAGAAAAAAAGATGGGTCATTGTCTAAGAAGACTCCATTCTGAGGAAAGCAGAATGCCCAGTATGCTGCCTGAACCCACTTCTTGCAGTTTGCTACAACAAAACTTCCTCCTTGGCCTTGCCCTTGGATTATTATCCATTACTGCTTTTCATGTATACAGCAATGAAGTTGCAAAAAAGAAGTCCCAGGACAGTCAGGAGACTCTTTGGGACCATTTAGACAACTGGTTAAGGAATAATGAGCACAAATAGTGTTCCCCTCTATCCTTCCAGTTGCAGGGAACAATAAGGGAAGAAACAAGAAGACTTTGCTGATCTACACTTTGCTTTCTGACTGGTGTCGCTGACAGAACTTTGCTATTTTTGAATATAGATTGGTCCACCCAACAAGCATGGGAATGGCAATACTGCATTAAAGGGAGGGCTACAGGGTAACAAATATGATAACAGCCACAAGAATTGCAAGTGTAATGAAGCATTAGAAATATTTACTGGGGAAGTGAAAATCTGTTAATGTCAGGGTGAAAACTCAGACAAGAGAATTCTGGAAAATGTGTGCAAATTCTTTTCAACATGTTTAATAAATACTAATTGAAATGCAGGAAAAAAATTCCTTGGGTAATCAGGTGAATGAAGAGTTTACGTTCCTTGAGTAACTGAGAAGAGTTTGGCTTGATTACTCTAGTGAAACCAAAGCTAAGAAGGGATGTGATTGCCATCTATAAATGCAGGTTAAAGAGAAGGATGTGTGGGAGTGCGTGGAGTGAAGGAAGGCAGAAAAAAGAGCTAACGCTGAAGCACAGTCTTGGCACAATGGCAAACAGAAACAATGTATTTGGAAATCAGCACAAAATGCCTAAATCTCAGGGCTCACACCTGGGAACAGCCTTTCAGAAAGGATTACAAGGACAAGAAAATTCTTTTTCCAAAATGCCATTATATACTGAGCCTTCATGGAACACTGCAGTGGCCTCAGTGCTGCAGACAGACCCTTCCAGTCCATAACCCCTTGATTCCTATGACAGAGAAAAGAATCATTTTTGTATGATGGCTTATGAGATTTCATAGAAATTAATAATGAATAAAAGGTTCAGCAAGAGATCCCCAGGTAATGGGACAGTTCATAGGAAGGATTTATGTGGTAGGAGCTAATGAACTAATTTCTGATGTTATTCTTTAAGTTACTTAGGGACATAATACTTTTAAACTATTGTAAGGGACAGTGTTTGATTAATTTTGGTTTGGATTGTTTGCCATTATTTCTATCTGGAATTAGAATGGATTACTTTTTATATTTTGAATCAGATTTTGATGAAAAGGATGAAATAAGTAATTTTAATGATTTTGTTTGACATTTTTTAATTAAAATTAATCTTTGAGATTTCAATAATTTAAAAAATTGGTATTTGAATGTTGTATTGTTTCCTCTCTGCATAACTTGCTGATTCATCATGATAGTATTTTAACTAGTCTATTCTATTTTATTCTGATATTTGACTTATTGAGAAGACCTATTTATTACCACCAACTGACATAGCTTATCTTCTGTTCTTTTTAGGTCACTGTGATTCTTGACACGGACAGGAAGTAAAGGAAATTGGAATTTCAAGTCTGGCTAAAACACTTAGGTCATATGTCACTATGCAATAATAGCTCAAATTTTCCAGCTAAGACACAATTCAGTGTGATAAATAAATAAATACATAAATTTTCAAATATAAGGCTTGTGAGATGAGAAGTGAGAGATTAAGGTAAAGCTGTGTTTTGCTTTTGGCTGGGATAGAGTTAATTTACTTCTTAGTAGCTGGAAAAGTGCTTTGGTTTGGATTTAGCATAAGAATCATGTTGATAACAGTGATGCTTTGGGTTTTGTTTGGCAGTGTTTACACTCAGTCAAGGACTTTTCAGCTTCTCGTGGTGCCCCACTAGTGAGGAGGTTGGGGGTGCACAGAAAGCTGGGAGGGAACACAGCCAGAACAGGTGACCCCACTGGCTAAAGAGGTATCCCAGGCCATATGGCATCAAGTGAACAATAACAATGGGGTGGGTTGGGCACAGGGGTGGCAGTCACTGCTCAGGGACAGGCTGGGCATTGGTCAGCAGGTGGGGAGCAATTGGACTGCATCACTCAGATCATACTAATATTTTATGGTATGCTTGGTTCTGGCACTGAATAGCAAACCCCGTTTGGAGTGACAAAGTCTCTTGTTAATAGTATGGTAAATTGTTTGGTGTAGAGAAGAAATGATTTTTCAATTAATGTAGAGTTGCATCCACACTGTGATTTCATGAATAAAGCATTTCTAATATAAGCATGTTGTCTTGCCTGTAATACAGCCATTATAATAAAGCTAATAAAAAGTAAATATGAATTTGATATGTTTTTTTAAGTGACATGTTAAAATTCCTTACTAAAATATAAATGTTCTCTAAAGCCAGATATCCTGGTAATTTAGTTTTATTGGTAATTTTAAAAAGGCTAAACACTTCTTATTTCGAGGTGCAGCATCACACTGTCATTTCCTCAATGACACAAATTTTGAATTTATTTCAGTTCAGTTTACATGCTTCTTAAAGAATTTTTCTGTCTTTTGCTAACATATTTTCTCATATTTATTGGTACAAAATATTTGTATGTATAATAGATGTAACATTATATAAGGACATAAAAAGCATCTCCCTTTTGTTGAAGCACAACTTGTTTAACCAAGGATTAGTTGATGTTTGTGGTTTGCTATTCACATCACATTATAATCCATGCTGGGTTTAATTTTCAGGATGAGAACTCAATTTCTGTAAATTCAAATAGAGATTAAAAATAAAATTAAGTGTCAACTGTTCTCACCATTCTGTACTAGTTATGAAAGGAAGGCAAATAATAGAATTATAATCATATTTCTTCTTGCTTTTGTCTTCTATTTTCTGTGTCAGAATCTTTTATAGATATGTAATAGATAACACAGACCATCAGTATATATAGATATGTCCAGGTAAAGCATTTCAAGTAGAGCAGACCTTGAAACACATAACTGAGTTATGACAGCTGAGATGGGGAACAAATAGAGTTCCCCAGTGATAATGCCTCAGATGTTTCATAATGTCCTGAATTGTTGGTGTAGCTTCTCTTCCTAACACTGAGAATTTCAAAATTTTATGACACCCTCTTCCTTCTTTTCAGCTCAGTTTTGCTGGATTTCTTCAGTGCAACTAAATAGGTCAAAACCTGTCCTTTGGAAGTCCAAGGTAGCAGTTCTGATTCAACAACTTCATCATTTCATGATCACTGCACCCTAAACAGGCTTCAACCATCACATCTCCCTCCATTCCTTCTTTCTTCAGACTCCCTGATTTTTTTCTCTCTGATTTCTTTTTGTCTTTGCCAACCTTAATGATTCTATGATTTTGTGATATTTCTCAATCTATTTACTTCTTCCCAGAGCTCTGTCATGAAGCAGCGGAGTTTCCCTCCCCGGGTGCAGTCCCCCAGCTGTGCTCACTGCTACTTAGGTGCTGTTCCCATTGGAGCTCTGTCTGGGCAGCCACATCAGTTATGGTGGGAACAGGGATTAAAGAGACCATGACCTTCTGTTGGGTTGATATCATTGTCTTCGAGTCACACCATCATGGTCACACTGTCATCCCAGTGCCCTTCCTGTGCAGGCTGTTATGTCCTGTTTGCCCACGTGGCCACCAGCCTGAGGTCACTGGGTGTGGGGGCTTGTCTGCCTTTGCTCCTGGCTCTGCCCAGGTCTCCTCAGCTGGTGCCACACAAACTACAAGCTCCTGGTGGGTGTCTCCATTCCCCTCAGGTTCCCCTGATCCTGGAAATCCCACTGTGCACGCCCTTAATGTGCTCCACTACCGATGGTGTTGACACTCAAACTGCTCACTTTGGCAAGTCTTCACTGAAGGAGATCTGGGGTACCTTCTTACCTAAGAAGTAACTTCATTCTGTCCCTTTTAAACAATATCTTTTTTTTCTTATTTTCTATTAAATTCTTTTTCTTTCAGGAGCTTATATGGCTCCTTTTAAATTTTTTTACATACTTCTTTTGCTTTTAGGTGGTCTATGTGCCTAAAATCGGTGACAGAATCCTCTCAAACTTGTTCAAGGTTAGATTTCCTACCTGAATAAAAACGGGAACCTAAAACACTTCTTTTTCTGCCTTCTTTTGTTTCTTCTATCAGAAGCTAAATTGAATTTCAGCCAAAAGCTTCACTGTAACATTTTCCAGAGTACATACCTGAAAATCTTTTTGGCATCACACATGTATTCACTATTTATTTATTTTTCTTCCAAGGAAACATAACTGGCAACAAAAGCATTTTTATTCCTTTATAGCAATTTCCCTCTTGCATGTATAACCAAAAAGAGGAATTATGCGACATATTTTGCCATCTTAGAATTATCATACAGGTTTTAGTAGAGACTGTTCTTGACATCTTAATGGCACAAATTTCTGCTTGGGCTCTCCATGTCCCTCTTCATTTTGGGTGGCTGTTTATGGCTGTGCTGTTATCTCTGTACTGCCATGGCTGCACAGCTGGAACCAAACAGATCAATTACACCATGTCTGAAATACAGTGTAATATCCCTGAGAGTGGCAAAACCATCATTTTTGGTAACTAGGTGGTTAAAAGCCTGGAGAATGTCACAGAAGAGAATGCACAGATGTACTGTTTCCCTTGACTTTGAGGGGTTTTAGTGACTCGGCCATGATCAAAGCAAAGCATTGCCAGTGGTGAGAATAAAGTATGAAATCTGAGTTCAGATAATTTTGGAGATGAGAGGCTTTTGTGGCAGCACAGGTATAAGAGGTGATGCCAGGAATGCTGGCCCGTGAAAGGGAGCTCTGCCTGGTGAGATTTGCATCACAAAGGTGAAGGGGCAACTACACAAACTCCAGAGAGGAGCAGCAGCCAGGAAGGTGCTTAGGAGATGAATGCTGATTTGAACTGAAATCAGGAACTGTGCAAGGGGTAGGTCAGGATAAATTCTGCCTTAGATTTTACTGGGATAAGTGTAATTGATCTGAACAGACATTGTATTTAGATGGATGCAAAATCACAGTACAGGCAGAAAATAGCTTATTATTTTTCAGGCTTCTTCATGTGAAGCCTCTTTTAGGTGATTACTATACCCCTACCAAGGCATGAATCCTAATTTTCACATAACTTATGGAGAAGGCTGAACTTTTTTTTTTTTCACCTCTTTCCTGATTTTATTTTTTTAGTCATCTATTCTTAAGCAATGCAACCACATCAAGACAGATTTAGCTGTTTTTTCCCCTCTTGTGTTTAATGTACATACTTTTATTTTTTTAAACTACTATTTGGCTTAAAAAACCACACTTTTAGATAATGTGTTAATTTTCAACAACTCGTATCATCACTGACTAAATTATTCCAAAAATGAAACTGAAGAGAATCCAAGTTCAGCCACTTTTATGCTCCTAGCAACATCTTTGCAATGAAAAAAACCTCCAATATGATAAGTGATGCAAAGGCTGACAGTTCACAGATACAAATAACTGAACGTCTTTGACCAGAACACGTGTATAAGAAAGCTATTTGTATGTGATATATGAGATGAATGTCCCTGACCCCAAGAAATTGAGGGATGAAAATCAGATGGTTATGATTAATGTTATGCAAATTATTTTACAAGTAAACTTCGAGCAGTGGAAATTGCTTTTCTTGCAGATGGGCTGGGAGGATTTATGAAAAATCATTTTCTTTTTTACCTTTCTGTGAAGTTTTGCATATTTCATCAGAATGAAAAATAAACAAACAAAAAACCCAACTCAACTCTGTTGTCTCTTCCTAACCCTCGCCCTCAATTTTTTTCTTTTTGCATAAGCAAAATTGTGTGACTCATCACAGAGGGAAAGAGATTAAATTAGAATTAAATCTGATGCTTAATATAATTCCACTTTCTCCACTCTAATTACAGAAGAAAACAATCAGAAATGGGTTCTAAAAGTAGGGAATAAATCACTATATGTGAATATGTTTGAAGTTTTCATGTACTCATTTTCTTAAGAAAGGGTACTTTTGCATTGTTAGACAGGGATCTTCAGAAGGGTGACTGAATGGGAGGCAGCATAAATGCTTTTAGAAATGGGAACCTCCAAGACCTTGATTAAGGTTGATTCATGTCATCAAGAAGTGCTTCTTCCTCTCCTACTGCTTGTATTGGGTTTGTGTGGCCAGGCTGTGGTAGCCAGGGGGATACAGCCGTGGGCTCTGTGAGAGGCTGCTGGAAGCTTCACCCATGTCCATCAGAGCCAATGCCAGCCAGTTCCACGATGGACCTGCTGCTGGCCAAGGCTGGGCCAGTCAGGAATGAGAGTAATAACCTTGGGATAATATATTTAAGAAGGAAAAAATAATTAGTGTATAGAAGAAAATTGCAGCCAGAGAAGAGCGGAGTGAGAACATGTGAAGAGCAATGCAGACACATCAAGGTCAGTGCATAAGAAGGGACAGGAGGTGCTCCAGGCGCTGGAGCTGAGATTCCTCTGCAGTCCGTGGTGCAGACTGTGGTGAAGCAGCTGTGACCCTGCAGCCCATGGAGGTCCACAGTGGTTCGGAGATCCACCTGCAGCCCGTGGAGGACTCCATGCTAGAGCAGGTGATGCCTGAAAGAGAACTGTGACTCTGTGAGATGCCCATGCTGGAGAAAGGTCTTGTCAGGGACCTACTGACTCATGGGGAGAGGAATCCATGCTGGATCAGGCTTTCCTGGTGGGACTTGGGACCCTGTGGGGAACCCACACTGGTGCAGGCTGTGCCCTGTGGAAAAGTGATCCACATTGCAGCAGTTTGTAAAGAACTGTTGCCTGTGGAATGGATTCACTCTGGAGAAGTTCGTGGAGAACTATCTCCCATGGGAAGGGACCCAGAGGGAGCAGAGAAAGGACTTCTCTCCCTGAGCAGTGGCAGAAACAACTGACCATAGCCCCCATTCCTCATGTCCCTGCACTGCTATGGGGATGAGAAGTAGAACTTTGGAAGGAGGGGTGGGGAGAAGGTGTTTTTAAGATTTAATTTTCCTTCTCATTATCTTACTCTGATTTTGTTAGCAATAAACTTAACTAATATCCCTACTTTGAGTCTGTTTTGACAAATGATAATTGTCAGTGAGTGATGTCTCCTGGTCCTCATCTCAACCCATGAACTCTGTTATATTTTTTCTCCTCTGCCTGGTTGCAGAAGGAAGTGAGAAAGTGGCTGTGGTGGGGACCTGACATCCAGCCATGGTCAAACCACTACACTGCTATGAAACTTGTCTCTAGCACCCAAATTCATGAGGAAAAAAATACCCTTCCATCTTAATTACATAGGTCTTACTTTAGGAAGAAAAGAGAGAGAGTGAGGATTATATATAAACCAGATTAGAGCACCTAGTGTGATTCAAGGATGAGATCATTTTAGAGTATTTTCTACAGAACTCCTAAGAGATTTTTTTCTTCATACTATAAAAATGTGTGGTAGAAATATTGCTTCTGTTAAAAGCAAATATTTTTCTGCCTCAAATTGTTATTCATTGAGAAATTATATGCCTCCTTCATTGTCTGTGTTATGCTTTTACAGCTGAAAAGAGCAGTGGGAAGTGACTATTGATTTGTTGTACAATTTCTTCTTGCGTTTCTACTTCATCACATTTATATACTACGTAACCTGTGTATGTATTCCTTCTTGGGACATTATAGGACTTCTATATCAGTTCTCTCAACCCAAGAGCTGAATCCATCAGAATATTAAGTAAAAAACTCAGAGTTTCAAGTAGATTTGCTTTCAAGGGCTATCTGTAGAGAATACCAACATAAAATATAAAGGTCAGAAGTTCAGGTGGTACAAATCACTGTGGGTCTACTTAATGTTGCAGCTGTCTGGGTATCTTAGAGTCATAGAATCTTTCTTATAGACCATCAATAATGTTTATTTGCACCAAATCAAAGCAAATCCTTACACTTTAAGACAGTTACCAGTGGAAACCGCAGCTTTCTGAATTGCTTAAGTCAATGGATCCTATCTGCTTCACCAGTCTATTCCAACAGGACTGCCCTAAAATAATTAAGATGAAAATTCATAATGTGGGTGAGGTGCAAAACGCCATAAAGTCTGCATAAAACTACTACAGGTCAGAACAATTCCTTTGTCAATGGTCAAAGAGGAGCAGCCATTGACACAGCTGATCTTCCTCTTCTTACCCCTTGGAGATGAGCATGACACTAAGGGAAAAAGAAGCTGGAATTATGATAACAACAGACCAGGTGTGATATATGACCTAGAGCTAAAGGGAACCTCAGTTTTGCCATGCTTCTCTTATAAATGTGTATATTTCAATATCCTAAGGCATAAGGAGCACTGAGGATGGTAATATCCCTCATCCAGCTTTAGGCTCTTAAGTGCAATATCAACTTCCTGGGTTTAAATAACAAGAATCTCAAACACTGACTCTGTGCATGTCAAAACCATTTAACAGAGCTCACTTTTTGCTGAGAAATCACATCGATAAGAGCAAAGGCCAGGGAAAAAAAATTGGTTGATGTGAGGAATCAGTTCCCCTCAGTGCATATGAAAAACAGCTGAGATGTATTTAAACGTTTCCTTTGTAGAAAGTGTGCAGGAGAACCCATAAATTCAGAGATCCTGAATGATTGGATGTTTGAAGAAAGCTGCTCTGAAATAGGATGATCTGGGCATTCATAGAAGCACAACAGGAGATACCCAACAAAATTGCTCAACGGGGAAGTCCCTTAGTAAGATGCTGCAGAGGCAGCAGAGCATCCTCTGCTACATAAATCTGGGGAGGGTGAGAAGCAAAGAAAATTTGGGTTTATGTACCTAAATCCTTTCTAGCACTTAGCCCTAGGGGTCTTGTGAATATTGTAAAGAGGGTGTAGGAATTCTCTGCAACATTATCATCTTTGCCTTGTTCTTAGATGCAGAAAACAGACATTGCATGTTACAAACAAGACCTGAGACTTTGCTGAACCTTTCCCACTAAAGGATAACGTAGTGAGATGTGGGAGGAAGAAGTGCTACTCCCTTAGTTTTCCATTACCACTTTCTCCTAAAGGTTGATACTTAAACTCCTGAGGCTCGTTGTGTAGGAGTGAAAACAGCATCACTGTCCATTTCTATAGTACCTTTTAAGAAACATCCTCTCTTTCTGCAGTATGTACCAAGGTCATCAGAATATTTTTGAGTGAAATGAAAATATTAATTTTAGATAGAATAAAAGAAACATGTAGGTTGCAAAAGACATTCAAGATCATTGAGTCCAACATTTTGCCAATCACCATTAAGTTCCATGCCCAGTCATTTCCTGAAATTCACAGACATCTGAGAAACTGCTGAAGGTGCTGTAGAAACTGAATAGGGATTCTGATCTTCTGCTCAGTAATCTGGGGCATTCAGTCCCTCTAATGAATTTAATTCTAATTTATTTTATCACAATCACAAACTCTATGGCAGATAACAGAATCAGGGTTTTATGGACACTCACTGATATGAATGTAGAATTCCTCTTGCCCTCAGTGAAACCTACAGGATTTTTCTTGCTCACACAATGGCAGAATTCAGATGAAGGCAAGGAAAGAGAAAGAAAAATATTAATCAAAATATATAATGAATAAGAATCAAGAAACTTTTAGAAGTGATGGTCCTTAATATTTTCAATGTATTTCAAAGCATCAAATTTTTCTTTCTACCTAAGAAGGTGTAGAAAAACAAAGCAATAACTTTACTGGGTCAAATTCAATCGGGAATTATATTTGCCTCTTCCACAGCTGCAAGTTAGTGGATCAGTTATCTAACGTATTTTAATGGATTAGTCAAAACTGAACACCATTCAATAAACCCAAAAGCCTTTTGCCTAGTTAATGTCTAGGCAGATACATTAAGACACTAAAAAAGAAGTGAGAGATGGAAAAACACAAACCTTTGACATCCTCAAACAATATGCTTATTGCTTATTAATTATAATGAAGTGGCATTACTGATTAGTTTATTAGGAAACATTTTTGAATTAAATTTTCATAAGCAGAAGCCTTAGAGTAAATCCCTCAGCTACCTAGTTTTCTATACTTGAGAAAATAAAAAAAAAAAATGCTCTTCCAGAGCTGAAAAATATGGCAAATCTTCAGGAAAAAGGAGTATCTGAAATCTGTTCTGTCTATAATATCATTTCAATGTATTTATCTTCTTGTTCAGTATGAGCTGTGCTTCTGGATCATATCCAAACTTTTTTAAAGGTTTCTGAATTAAAATGATTGTTTTTTATCCAAGACAGAGTGGCATCAGTAGTGGAGTTCCTTGAGTCCATTTGATAGCAACTCAATTTATTTTTGCTATAAAGAGGCTTTATTGCATGTTGGCTTCCTTATANCTTCTCCTTCTCTCATACCTTTAGCTCTGGGTTTATTGTTGAGAAAACCAACTCTGACTTTTTATTCTTTTATCCCTGCTTCCTTTTCTCTGCAAGTTTTATCATACTGGAACATACATGTCAATGGAAAAGGTAAAAAAAAAAATTTAAAAAAAAAGCAAAAAAAAAAAAAAAAAAAAACCCCCAAGAAGGGG
>VXAU01001243.1:212414-268241 GCA_013399695.1 Formicarius rufipectus | reverse complement strand
AGAGAATAAGAGATAAAATAAAAGTTAATTCATACAAATACTTTTTTTTTTTTTTTCTGAAAAAGAGGTCTTGAGAAACAAATGTTTCCCAACTGCCTTTATTATTGATGGACCATTCGGTTTATCAGTCTTAGTAAAATAGCATGAGCGCTTCAACATTCAGGGGCCTTATACTATTAACCTTCCCCAGGAGATCTGGTCTATAAAGGCTACTTGAGAGAATATGACCTTTTTTAAAATGGATAAGGAACTGATACTCTGACAATAACTATATTCTGAAGGCATAAACAGAACATGAATTTGAGATTAGCTAAAGTAAGCAAGAGATCAAATATTTAGATTGAATTGGAAACTGGCAAAGAGTTTCCAAATTTGACTGCTGAAAGTGATTAGAATTTGTTATTTAATTTTCTTTGTGGTAAGATCCAATCATACTCAAGATATTTTCATATTCATGGTATGATTTTTGAATAATCAGTGCCATGTTTATGCAAATGTTGCCTGACTAATATGATCTCTCCAAATAGAGATTAATAAAGCTACTAATGAGATTTGCATCTCCTGTATTTAATTTACACATTTATGTAAACTTCAAACAAAACCCAGAAACAGGTCCTCAGTATTTAAAAAAAGAAATTTAGGAACCTTATAATGAACCATAAATCAGAGACTGTGAGCAAGAGCTGGAATAGGAAGCACATGATGTGTCTGACATACTAACCCTTTAGGGATTTCAACTTCAGGAGAAGCAGCTCTGTTCAGAGCTTAGAAATCAGTCTTCAATGCAGGTGTCTACAAGTGCTCCCTGGGAGAAATGAACCACGTTAACTCCTGAATATGCAAACACAGACAAAAGGGATGCTGATGTTCACAACAACTAAACAGAGGGGAACTCAGATTCTCCCTAAACTGGGCACTGCTGTCAATAGCTGCATATTAAAAAAAATAATTGTATTTCATGTTGGGTATGAGAGACATAAGCCATTCCTCACTGCTGTCTATTTCTAGTTGGTTCATGGGAATAAGTCTCAAATACGCCTGCATATCTGAAAATGGTCAGGCCATTTTACACAGATGCTTTTGATTAATCCTTTAGCATTTCACTTTAGTTTGTTCTTTAAAGGTTATAACCCTGTGGACACACGAAAGTAAGTCCTTTTGAATAATAAGACAAGTTTGTGTGTAATTGAAGGATCTCAAATGCATATAGGAAGGGTTACCCAGGACAGTGAAGATTTCTCCATGTTAAATGAACCTCGGGGACAAGGTGCCTTCAAATGGCCTTTATGCAGTCTTTTAAGATAGAAAGCTATCATTAGCAATCATGTAATTTTAGTCTCTAAGTTCATTTCTGGTTCTTCACTTAATATATTTTTGTTAAACCTGTTCTAACCAAAAGAAAACTTTGGTTCTGTTTTCCAAACAGACCTAGTTCACTGGAATTTCTTCTACGACTCTGGACCTACTGCACTATTTCAGTCCATCAAAATACATGTTCAGTGGAAAACCCCAACGTGCTGTATTCATAGTCCTTTTAAAAAATTAAAACATTGCAGTCCTGGAAGAGCTATCAAAAGCCCACGTTTTTTGCCTCTAAATTGCATGTTATCTGTGTTGCACACATTAGCATAAGGAAATAAATTTGCAACTTGATATATTAAGGGCATATTGCTAGAACTGTATGTACTCAAGTCACTTTAAATTCAGTAGAAATAATTTTTGTATTCTGTTGAAAAAGAAAGAACAAGACTTTATCAGCTGGAGGTGGGGTGGGAAAAAAACCCAAAACAACAGGTGCTAAGAATTTAGTTACTTTTTCCTATACTTACAGAAATGATTATGTGCCTACAAGATTAAATTCTATAGAGCTATTGACAATTACTGCTTAGCAATTAGAATCATAGAACAATTTGGGTTGGAGGGGACCTTCAGGATCACCTAGATCCAATCTCCTTCCATGGGCAGGAATTCTGTTCATTAGATCAGGTTTCCCAGGTGTTTTGATGCAGCCCAGGACAGAGTTGGCTTTCCGGGCTGCAACTTCTTGTCCACCAACACATCTGAGTCCTTCTCCTCAGGGCTGCTCTCGATCCAGTCTCTGTCCAGACTGTATTAGTGATTGGGATTTCTCTGAACTGGGTGCAGGACACTGTTCATGTCACTGTTGAACTCCACGAGTTTCTCACAGCCCCACCTCTCAAGGCTGTCCAGGTGCCTCTGGATGCCATCCCTTCCCTCCGGTGTGTGATTGCACCACAGCTTGGTGTCATCAACAAAGTTGCTGAGGGTGCACTCGATGCCACTGTCCCTGTCACCAACAGAGATGTTAAGCATTGATGGTTGTCCTTTAATATGCCAATCTCTTACCTGTGGCATTGAATTTAAATGGTTACCTTCACAGTCAAGCAACAGCCACTCATGTTGGATACATAATGCTTTGAAGGAAAGAATAGTGGTGTAAGGTCATTTAGGTGCACAAATCTCTGTTTCAAGAGCTGAGAACTCAACAGAATTCACTTATCTAAATGGCCCACACAACTTGGCCCAAAATTTAGGAAGCTGCAGTGGAGTTTATAAAATATATCTCTGATGTCTTCAGTATCTATACATTTCTCTTGAGTAGGTCTTCTTAAGCACCTTGTGGTCAAAGTAGAGACACAAATTCATGAGGTGGTTATCTCTGCATTAGATATTTACTGGTGAATAAGGTACATGAAGGTTGATGGAAGTTTCTTGCTCTGGGTAAAGGTCGAAGCCCAGAGACAGGTTGTTTACCTGCAGATTCTGTCTAATGATCAATGTTGGGTAGTTCTGTCTAACATGAACACAGAAAAGTGTTTTGGTAGAAATGAATAATGAAATTATGTCACATAGGAGTAGGAAAAGATGAATTTCATACTTTTTGATATAAGTACTTTAGTTTTGTCTAATTTGTTCGGTAGACTTTGTTCCAAATGAATTCCCTAAAGTAGCATCAGGAATTTCCACTTGAATGTTTTATCTACTGTGTGAATTCTAAACCCAAGCTCAGTATTTTAATCATTGCAGGATTTTTCAGTATTTTTTTCTTCTTAAAAGACACTGTACAGATTACACAGATTCAAATAGGGATGTAGAATCTATTTAAACTTTATTTTATTTGCAATATCCATACAGTTACCGTAAATCCTAGATGATCTCTCAAGCCAGTATGGGAATTCTGTGATTGCCAGCAGTACTGAATTACCTGTTTTCTTTTTTTTAATTATTTTCTTCTTTTAAACATTAATTTTTCTGCTGTCTCAGCTTTTCAGCATACACTATTTATAAAACAAAGGTCTTTCAACTTGAAAATTTAGAATACTGAGCACAAAGAAAAGAAGACATGTCCAGCAACTCTGTATTTGTCCCTGTAATGTAATTCAACAGATTGTTCTTTTTCCTAAATTGAATGATTCTTTAGAATAAACATGCAAGGAACTGTCCAATTTAAGTCTTTTTATTGTGAAAAAAATTTTCTACTGATTTTTTTTTCATTTATTTTTTTTATTATTTTTTTTTTATTTTCCACTTAGCAATACATCAGAACCAGGGAGTGTTTCTGAAAAAGACAGATAAATATGAAAATCAGAGAACTGTCATTTTGCACTGACAGATATGAAACTCCTCATTATTTTATGCAGGTATGATAATGTGACCCAGGTTCTCCAGTCCTGTGTTCAAGAGGGGATAACACACAATCCACTCGATAGGTAAAATTAATGATGGGCCTTTCAGAAAACACCTGGCCCGAAATGCCACAATCTCAGAGTTACTGAAATACTACCCACAAATTCAGTCTTATTTTAAGCCAAGGTCAGGATCTCCTTTACAATTTGGATTTTTTCCCAAACCGCTTGCATAGATCTGTTATCACATCATCTTATAAGGCTGAAGTAACTAAAAGAGAACAGCTGAGTGTCCTTTGCATAACAGAGAATGTCCTTTGGTTGTTGCATTGCAGTAGGTTATTTTGTTTCTGTTTGTGTTGTAGGGGATTAAGCACCAACAGGGACTTTAAAATTATCATAAATGTTATTAACTCTTATGGTCTTGCTCTTTTTCAGATGTGTTTTGGGGATGGGGACAAGTTTGAGGTGAAAACAACCAAAAATAATCATGTTAAAATACATAAATACTGATTCTGGATTTATACAACTTTTGTTTTGTTTTGTTACATTTTATACTGTGGAACATAACTGTCTCTGAAGTGGTAATATCAGGAAGTCACTGTCTGTGCGCATTTTTGTAAGTAAGCTCTGTTTATAAAAATAGTTTTGGATGTAGAAATAGCTCCTGGCAAGCCCCAGCAAGGGAGGTACACACCAAGGAGCTGGTGTTTGGAAGTTTCCCAAGGACTGGCTGTCCTTGTGACTACGATTCCTGTTTAATGTGCAAGAAGTGACAAAATCAGCACACCAAGAGGCTGATCAATCTGTAAAAGGCCACAGGCACCCAGTAGTGCCACAGCTGGATTATGGAACTCAGACTGCGCCCAAAGGGAAGGATGATGAGGAAGACTACAGGGTTGTTGCATAGACAAATCCAGAAAAAAGGACCACTGCAGGACATTTTCTAGAGGATGAATTTATAGCTGCTGGCAAGGCAGCACAACCCTCCCTTCTGGGGAGTCAGTTGTTGATGTCAGGTTGTGGTTGAGATCGCTGAGACTGCACTTGGGCTGCCCTTCAATTGTATAACAGTAAGTAAACATATGTTTGTGTGATTTAGCAGCACAAACAAATAAGGGGATGTGTGACTAGTTAGCCTCTCAATAACAGTTTACCTTTATTAATACTACTTTATGGGTGTAAAAAGTTAGATTCCCAAGTGAGAGAAAGGGAATTTGCAGCAATCTCCTCACCAAAGAAAGTCAAGAGGTAGGAGAGCAAGCAGATAAGACATTGTGTGGGATAACTGGTTCTGCATGCATCTCCTTGTTAGCCATGTGTGTTAGTAGTTACTAGAGAACTTCATAGCAGAAAAATCTATAGCTTAAAACATAAATCACTTTTCAGGGTGATGTAGGTTGAAAACTACTAAAAAAATAAAAAAGCACAATTAAGCTTCTTCTGATCTACATTTCCCTTGGACAGGGACAAACCGGGAGTGGTAGGCACAAGGAAATTTATTTTTTAGATCCAGAATGACATGTAGATTTGTGAATTCAGACTTAATCTACAGCACCAAAAATCTCCTCTGAATATGCAGTTACATGTGTTCAATGATCACGATGTTGATTCAAGAACTTTGTTCCCTGTGCATCTGTGCTTGGTTTCATCTTTTTATGAATAGTTACGGGTGGTAAAAGAGATAATAGATTTAGGCTAATGAAAAACAATTCAGGACCCCTCCCTCAACAACAGTTCAATGCCTCTAATAACAAGATCAGAATTAAATAATGGAATTATAGAATTGTTAAAACTGGGGAAAAAAAATTATCAATTTCAAGCATTGTGTGAATCTTGACTGTAATGTATTATTGATGAATGTCAGCAGTAAAATAGGCTTTACCATTTTCAAACTTCTTTTGTCTCTTGCTACTATTTTGCAGGTATTATTTATCTTAGAAATATTGGTTGTTAAATGACTAAGCTTTATTTTATTTTTTTATTTCTTTATTTAGTGACAACCTGATCTGGTAGAAATCATCTGATGGAAAGCCTGTCCAAGGGTAGCATGAAATGATAAGCCAGAGCTTTTGACATTGTTCAGGAGAAACATAAGATACAATTCATAACTGGAGAAGCTGCTGTGCACAGTTTGATGCTTACATGACCCATCGGTGACTCAGACTCAGTCAGTAATGAAGGCTGGCAGAGTCTGGAAGATGGCAACAGGAATTTGGTGTAATAGAATGTGCTGATGGCAGCTTGCTGCAAAATTAAATGCCCTGGTGCTTGCACTGATACGATCCAAGAAGCACAGTTCAAATGCACAAGTTGATCTAACAATATCCAGGTCTGGACTGATACAGTCTCTTGATACTGTCATTGCTGTTTGGCTCAAGGCTGTTTGCTGTTTACTGGAAGGAATTCAGCATCTGTTAGAATGATCTCGCATTTAACTAGCAGAGAAATGCCTCAGCTACTAAAAGAATGAAACTTCTCAAAGCATGCTATTATGAATCAGGATCGTTGCACCACTAGCTGGGCATTTAGAGTTCTCTGGTGTGTGCATTATTGGCATCATTATCCTGATTATCAGTGTCTACTTGGCTCATTTGTCTGTGGGTATAAATCCGTGTGCTTGTGCCGAATACTCACTGATCACACAGGAATATTTCAGTGCATAAAATTTGGCCAGTCATTTTATGAGGTTAAAAGACCATCTCAAAATGACCTGCTGACGTCATCTAAAGGAAATTTCATGTAATTTGAAACATCCTCTTCTCAGAAGCTCCTCAAAGTATGAACTGCATGCTTTATCCAGATTTTTATACTTTGCCAATATATCTGAGGATTGACTATGATTTATAGGCAGGATGGCTCATAGAGGTCTCACTACATGGTGTCCCTCCCCAGATGCCTGTTCCACAGCAGGAACACCTCAGTCGCTCATGTTGCAGATACTGATTCACTGCATGTTTCAACTGCTTCCTGCAGTAAGGAAAATAAATGGCATGTTGGCTTTTGCCAGTCTGTACAATACAGAAGTGGGGATTCACAGGCACCTCTGTCACCAGCAGCTGAAAAGCCCCCACAGTGAAACAGAAATATCTGAGAGCAGTTTGGATGTATGGTTGGGTGAGCCATTTTGCTTGCCTATGATCACTCTTTGTCAGTCAGGTGTATGTTGAATAGAATATCCTCGAGAGCATGACATCCAAGATCCAAGTCCAGGGTATCTCTTTTCCTTCCTTCTCTATACTGAAAAAAAAACACCTAAGAAAAAAACACTGCCACCACCAATAAAGAGAAAACCCCCACTCCATACCGTTTTCAATAATAATTTATTTGCTAATTTTGTCTATAGGAAGTTAATTTATAATTTCAAATAAATATCTTAGAACATGGTGAGTTCTTGACAGTTAAGTTTTTGAGTTCTACTGAAGCTGTTTGTTTGTAGTACTCTTTGCTAAGAAGATTGGGGAATGACAAGAAGTTATTGAATGTCTAATGTAGCTATTATCCTAGACCTTGGTCTCACTTTGTAGATTTGGGTCAAAATGTCAGTAAACTGAATTCCTGATGTTTCTTAGTCTCTCCTGTTTGGAAATCACCACATTTTTGGGCAGAAGAAGTTTATTCTTGCACAGTCTCACTTTTTTTCTGGTCTAGAATGAATAGGTAATTCAACTCTTTCAGGTGCAGCACTGAAGGAATTTAGGAGGAGGAAAGCAAAAATATCAAGTTCTGACTGGGTAAAAAAACAGAGTATACTGTTGTTGTGATCTGAATGGTTGCCTGGTCTATGGGTATGCAGAAATAGTGGTGATGGATTTGTAGGATTCCTTAATGCACAAGAACATTTATCTTCTAAATTTCTCTAGTTTATTACAGATTACCACAAATAGCACAAAAATCATCACCAGCAAGGATAACTATAATTACTAAAATGGATATATATCTCTTTCTCAGTTGTCAGTAATAAATAGTATACTAGTATGGCAATAATCAATTACAGAAACAATCAATATTTTTTCTAACTAAGTGACCTTTATGGCTGCTTACACCTACTGTTACATAAAAAGCAAAGGTAAACAAGTAAGGAACCTCCAGCACTTTTAATAAAACTGTATTTTCAAAATGGAGCAAAATAAGGAAAGTTGAAGAGAAAATTTTCACTGAATCTAAGCATCCTTTATGTGCAGTTGATGTAGTCTTTTGAGAAACATGTAAGTTGTTGATGATGCAAATTGTGTTTTTTTTCTGAAAATACTGTCAGGTGACCTGTCCAGCAAAAGGACATAAACTGCAAGAGCAATATTTCTGACCATGAGCTCTGAATTGGACAACAGGGAATAGTGACAGCTCACGGGTCTTTTAACAGAGTCACTTCCCAAAAAAGTTTTAAAAAAATTAACTGAATGTTATGTGGAAAATATTTCCTTGCCTCCCCCTCCTTTTTTATTAATCTTAGATTTCCTTTGGCACTTTGCTGTTCATAACCCTGAGGAGAGCATATCAGCATTCAAATCACCAGCACTAATGCAACATCTAAAAATACAGTCAAGTTTGGTGGGGAAAGATAAATAATACTCAATAAAATTTTCGTTATTCATCACACTATCAAATATAAACAATATTTATTTTTTTAATTTTATTTTTACAAGTGTTTCTGTGTGTAAAAGACATATCATAGATTCCAAAAACTACCCAGTCTCTCAGATTAAGAAAAATAATCATTCTGTAGGAAAAATAGTCTGGACTATTTGCTCTGTTGCCTTCTCAAAGGCAAATGCAAAAATATAGGACCTGAGAGCAATACTACACCCAAACTGTTCCCTCAGAAACTTAATGGCTAAAGAAAAAACAGACAGGGAGAGTGAGAGAAAGTTACTATACTTTTTGATCCTTTGAATCAAAGAAAGTTTTATCATTCAACTGACTGCACTTAAATCCAGAAATTCGATTTTTAAAATTTTATATTTCAACAAAAACACAAAACCCAAACCATTTATCTGTTTCCCCTACTACAGAGAGGGAATTGGCAGTGTCTTCAGAATGAGCACATACTTTTCTGTCTGCTGTATTTCCTCTGCTAAGCTTTTATTTTGGTATTCTTTATGAATAAGGTATCTGAACATGAAAACTGTAGAGAAAAAAAAAGGTAAAAAGCGTAGACAAATAAAAAGATAAGACAGGAAAATGGAGCAACAACTGATGTATCAGTTCCTGATTGTGACTGTAGGATCTCAGTAACAGATAACACAGTGACTCACAGGAATGTAAGATGTGACAGGCCAACAGGATGTCTTAGAGGACACACTGAAAGAACATTCTTCAAGGCCATTTGCACCACCCTTTGAGCTTCCTCTCATTAACTAGTTAAACATAGTCATTTCACACATACTGTGCTCCCCCAGACAGGTGTGTGCCTGCCTGCAGTTATGCATTTATGTACAACAAAACAACCTGAAAATGTCTTTCTGTGAAACAATATAGTTAGTATCTTGCTGCTATCAAGAAGGGAGATCAACTGTAATAAAAGGAAAGTTCAGGTGAGGTTTAAATGATACTGTGATTTTAGTCAAGAAAAACATTATTGGGCTTATCTGATAAAAGGCTCTTGATTCAAAGAAAGGAATTTTATACATAAAATTTTTTAAAGTAGCAACTAACTTTAACTCAAGCACCAAAATGACACATTTTAGATGCTGTAAGTCTTACTCCTTTGTTTTTTAGATATCTACCTTCTCTTAGACACTAAATTTCCATTACTGGAATAGATGTGGTTTTGTGTCTGAGAAGTTGCCATTTCTTTCTTAAACTTCCTCTATCTCTGTAAACTCAAGATTTGGTCCTCTTTGGATCCCTATTCTCATTCATTTCCAAAATGACTGATAATCCTTTGTAACTCCTCAAGTCTGTATGACAGCAAAACTTTGTCCGTAGAAACCTAGCAGTATTCCCACTGTACAGCTTTGCTCTGGATAAATCCCTGAGCAACTTCATTTAATCCCATAGCTCAGCCTCCTCTGAACAGGAGATTGGACTAGAAACTACCTGTCATCTTTCCAGGACAGACTGCTTCATAGTCACAAAGGTTTCTGTGTCCATGTTCAGACAGTTCAAAATGATTTAAAATGAAGTACCTGCAGGAGGAAGAAAAAAGCATCCACAGAGAACAGATTAAGTATTTGTTTGTATTATGGAAATTCAGATTCAGATTGTGCAGCTATTTCAGGAAGGTATATATAATCATAACTGACTTGAAATAAAATCTGCTTATGTTTACCTGGGACACACAAGACAAAGACGTGTTCTGGGAACAGAAATTTATCCAGTTTTTCAAGGAACAGTATCTTATAATTGACAACATCCATATTCTATATGAAAACCCTTTTGTACTTGCAATAGAAGTGATATTTGCAACACAGTCAGCAGTGATCAAAACTTTCCTTTATGAGTACAAACCTCTTCCTAAACTTCCTCCATAAAGGGAGAAGTCTTTCTGGATACACTGTGGTGATGCCTTACTAGTCTGCTACCATCCCACTGCAGGCCTCCATAAGAAGTCTGTTTACTGATTCTACAATATTTGCATTGGAGAATAAGGGTATTACTTAGCTGACCTGTTTTTAAAACAAACACATCTTTTCTTCCTCCTTTGCAGACACACCTGTATAAAAACATCTAACAATGTCAGAAAAAGAGTCAACACTTATTAGTTAAAAACATTATTTAATAATTACATAATTACATAATATTTTAATATAATGTAATTATTAATATAGAATTAATAATTAAATAATTACAACAGCACACAGTTTTAGTCCAAGACACATTTTAGAGTTTGAGCAAAGCAAACCCAGAAATTCTAGACCATGGTAAGCTCTGGTAGAAGTAACAATTTGAAGAGTGTGAACATCTTACTGATCAAACTGCTAAGTCAGGAGGTAAAGGTCTGATGGTTAATATTCACACTGAAAGTGGAAGTAACAGAGATCATTAAACAGATCGGATAAAATTATGACCCACAAGATTATTTTTATAGGAAAATTGACCTGAGTCGCTTCCAAAGAAGGAACAGATATTGGTTTATGAGACCCTCTGACTGGTCCATGGTTGCCTTCACTACTGAATTTTATCTTTACCAGCCAAAGAGGAGGGAGAGGACTTTGGCTGTCTGTGATTATGTTTTATTTGGGTCTTGCATGCAGATACTGTTGTAAGCAGCACATTGCCTGTGGCAGTCTGTGGGACTGGTTGTGTCAGCATGCTCTGTGTGTGTGTCTGTCTCTGGAACTTGTGTACAGCTTCAACTGGTTGAACCTACAAATGGGACAGGAGCAGCCACATCCTCCAGCCTGGGCAGAGGTTCCCAGATCCCTGGGGTACCAGACTGAGTCTCAGCAACTGGGCAGGAAGAACCTGGGTTAGAGGAGGTGGCCACTCTCCTTAATTCTACTCCACAGATGTCTAAAGAACTAAGCAAGACAACAAAAAAAGTGAGGTAGCATTAGTAGTAATTAAGGTTGTTGTGGTTGTTTGTCAGCCACATGGAGTCTTGTGATGCTGGTTAAGTGTTATAAATAGGAAGCTATGAGTTTATATAACCTCTGTCTAGCAAATATTTTCCATGCTGCTCAATTATATTGACTGCACAGAAGTATTTTTCAACTCTTTTCCTCAAGTTTTTGAGAGACATTACTCTTTTCAGATAAGAGACTCTTTAAAATAATCTTTAATACTTGTGCTCAGCTGAAAGGGAAGGTGGTAAGAAGCACTAAATGTGACCATGAAAGAAAGAAAATGGCCATTCTGATTTATTTTTTTTTTTAACTTGGGACTATTTTCTTTATGTATTTTTTTCCTTTGTTTGTGGAACAAAAATAAACACTCTCCTTATAAGAATTCCCAGTAATATCTTGCAATGGTGTTTCCAAATCAATTGTAGTGCAACATTTTAAGGAAGGGAAGCTGCAAATTTCCTGCCACATGTGTGAGTTAGAGCCAAAAATCCTGGGACATACCATTAGTACATACAGGAGAGACATGAGTTGATTTGATTAATTCATCATGGAAATTTCAGATCTCCAAAGGATGATAGTGAATTTTTCTCATCTTCATTCTTACTTAATAACTACTCTGTTGTCCCTTAGGTCAGCAGTATGGAAGAGTCTGAATGCTCTGATTTATATAAAAAAATAGAGACAATCAAAAGAAGAAAATGGAGAAATTGAAGATGATCTTCTTTGCCTGAGGGAGAAGTATGACATTTCTTCCAAGATTTTTGATTAGAACTAGAGACAATAAAAGTACTGTTCAATCTGAGGCATAAGGCCAATGTGGGACTTGGTGTGTATAGCAGGAGAACAGGGGAATGCATTCAGTCCAAAGTGTTTAACACAATATTTCGGTCTGGTTTCTCCACATGTCCACTGTACTTTGGAGTCTAGTTAGAGCCTACAGTTGGCATAGACAAGAGCCAAGGCTCTAAGGTCTGTGCAGGCTATAGAATGACTTACAAAATTGGAGTTTTTAATGCTCTTTTATATACTTNATTCAGTTATGGAAACCCATGACAACTTTTAACATAGCACTAAGAGAACTTGCTTTTTTGTTATATCCTTTTCTTAACTGATATGGCTGAAGAGGGAGAAATTAAACCTGGACTTCCTGACAGACTTTGTCCTGTAGACATTTTTTTTTCCTAGTGTATTCTGTAACACAGTGTTTATTGAGACTAAATCCGTTGAGAACTTTTATTTCAAAAACTAACCAAAGGAAAAGATCAAAGCCCTGAGATCATTATGCATCCTATGTTGCCTGGGTTCCATTCCAGAATGTCTGTATGTAATGGACATCAGAATCCTTGAAAATGGTTATTTGCCATGAGTGACTGACAGTTTGACCTTTCACTTCAAAATTGCTTGTCATCCATGGATGTCACTCTCCTTCTCCTTTCAGTCTGTCATTATGACTGGTGGGTGGTATATCTGTAAACAACTTTCTGTACTCCTGGTTTCCCTTTGATTCACTCTGAGGTGTATAATATGGCTAATACATTTCTGAACCAATTGTGAAGTTAATGTTAAAAAAAAAATAATTCAGACTTTCCCCACCTTGGAATCTTAATTAAATATGAGGTTTGATAGCTTCAACCCTTGCTTCAAAATATTTCATGCAACTGTGACCTCTGCTCCATGATTTAATCACAAACATTCTTGGTAGTGATTGAAACCTGAATTGACTTTTTTTTTTTGGAGAAAATTCTTTCCAACAAAAAAATTATAAAGAGATGTGAACATTATTTCCCATAATGTCACTGTATTCTGAGGCACTTGGTGTGAAAGTCCTCTGTGCTTTCCTGGTATAAATGAATCAAACTCTTGAATATACACTGAAGCAAGAACAGAAATATTCAAATCTGAGCACTGGGATTAAGCACCATTTTTGTTCTCCTTTTGAATACCTTGTGTAATATAAGAATTAAAGTGGTACTTTGTCCCACCGTAACAGTCCCCAGGTGGTCAATGGCTGGTGAATCTGATTCTCAAATGTGGCTAAAAGCTTCCATGAGGGAAAACAAGTGATAGACTAAAACTTCTGTACTGAAGATGAGTCCTTCCCTGACCCCATGACTTTGGGCTGTTGAATGAAAGGAGTGTGCTGTTAGAGTCACTCTTGGGAGATACCATATTTCAGTCTTCTACTTATTTTGTTCCATGGTTTAAATTACACCTCAAATAGAAATAACACACTATTATTATTATTACTATTATTAATAATAGTAATAATAATAATGACAACTATAAATGTGAAATAAAAAAATCCACTTCTATGCACAAGGTTATTGTGTCATTTAACAGCTAGACTAAAATAACTGCAGAGGAAAAAAAAAACTCAAAGCAAAACCAAACCCAAAGCAAAACCAAACCCAACAAAAGAACATTTAGTATAACATAATGTAATTTGTTCCAAGCCCTAAGACCTCACTGAACAGCCCAGGAGAGCCAGTGCATTGATCTTCCTGATCTCCATTAAAATAAGGGGCAATATTCCAGAGTTACTGACTTGAAATTACTTGCAGCTACACAAACTCCACGTGCCATATAGTAAGTGCTGAGATTAACACATAAACAACACTTGATACTCAAGGTGATGGTTCTTAAGAGGCATTTGGATTGTGCAGAATAACCTCATTTACACTGATATCCTTGAAAAAGAACTCACAGAATATTTTTTCATCCAAGTGACTTGACTCAGATGCATGGGTATCCCAGATGTGATATCTGTGAAACAAGAAAGGTAGAGATCAATGTGTTTAAAAAAGATATACCTGGAATATAAAGTGTTCCATGAAACCACAATTTTTCAGATTTTTTTTTTTTTAATTTAAGTAGAAAGAGGTGAATTTGTTAAAAAAAAAAAAACAACAAAAAAACAGAAACAAACAAAACAAACAAAACAAACAAACAAAAAAAAAAAAAAAAAAAAACAAAAAAAGAAAAACAAACAACCAAAAAACCAGAAACAAACAAACAAAAAACCAACAAAACAGAAGTCCTTTTGAAAAAACACTTTAAACCACCTGTAGAAAAAAAAATACATTCAGTTTTCATTTAAAATTTTATATATTGGTAAATACAGTAAGTTTTTTAGAATTAAAAAGTTTTGGACACATTTTGCAAAAGACATGTAACCAATGAGGATTTTTTTAATACCCGAATCTTTTCATGGAACCAGTCCTTCGAGTCTAATAAAGTGAGCAGACTTAAAAGGGTCAGTTCTGTAATGAGCACATTTGGTACTTATCTTATTTTCTTACTGGAAACTTCAAAGTTGTCCAAGTACTTTACTCATGCATGAGGAAATGATTCAGAAATGAGCTTAAGATCATTTCAATATCTACTCACATCTACTTCCCCATGTAATAGCCTCATAGTCATTAGAAAGATAACAGAATGTTTTAAATAATATGTTGTCACAGAGTGTGGTGCTATAAGATTTTATAACACAGCATATTCCACATGATGATTTCTATTGCACACATCATGAAATACATGGCATGCTATGGATCAAAACACCATTTGGTAATAAGTCTTTTAAATGCCTCTTGAAAAATAAGTTTAGTGAAGGTTTTTTCTTTAGCCAGGACAATTATATATATATATATAAAATTATTTTTTTTTAATTTGATGGGGAATGAACATACAATTTTGAATGCAAAAATGACCCCTGGAATAGAATACAAGGCAAGGGGAGAACATTTGTTGAGTAAACGTAGCCATGTCCTCAGAGTTGGTCTCTGCTGGGAATTGGTGGTTAGAGGGGAGAGTAAAGAGGATGGTTTCACTATGAGAGCAATGTTTCTGAGGTGCACAGGGTACAAAGGTGGTATCCATGCTAGGACAGCCTCTGATAGATGAGAACCATCTATTAATCTGTGCTCTTGTCTCTACCCAGGACCAAGCTGACACCCATGAAATGGTAAATTCGTGGAAAGAAGTAAAGGTCACAGTTTAAGGACTCCAAGAGGCCACACAGCTATGGCAAAGCTGATTCTGGATCAAAGTGCAGACTGCTGTCCCTCAATATGTAGAGTACGATCAAGATCTGGTCTCTGGCCCTGAAAGCCAATTGCAGACCATAGGTTAAAGACAAGATAAAGCCTGTTTTCCATCTGCCTCTTGGGAACAGTTTCTTCCCAAGTTAATTCCCAACTCTGTCCAGTCACTGTCTGGGAGAACACAACAGTCCAGCCTGGATGCCAGGAGGACTAAAAGAGCAAGGCTAATCAGAGACCATCCCTTCCCATGCAGTTGTACCTGTTTGTCTGCTCTGTGCTGTTATTGGGGTACAAAGAAACCACACTGCCCATTTTTCCCATGTGAGTGAATTGGCCAGTTCCTCATTTCTAAAGGTAATGTAAATCTGACATGATTTTACTACAACCTCCAATCAGGCACCTGAGAAGGACCGAGTTCCTTCTGCACATGGAGATTGGTATTCCCAGAACAGGTCCCAGGGACCTGCATTGTTTTGCAAGCTCTTTCATGCTTTGCAGTTAAAAACAAACGGACAAAAAAACCCACACACACAGAAAAGAAAGAGAGGGACAAATATCTAGCTATTTGCAGCGATTCAGTAGTAATGTAGGAAGTCTTCTTTAACAATAGGTCACATAACACATTGCCAAGAAAGTTATTCACTCCTTCATGTTGAAAGCATATTTGTTAGATTACAGGAACTCAAAACATTACCGCATTATTCAGGAATAATTTTGTCTGCCTTTGTCCTCTCTCAGTTTCCATTCTCAGAGTCTTGCATATATGGGTCACAAAACTCAGGCACATAATCCTCTGCTATCTGAGCAAGGTCAAAATTAAGCAACATAAATGTTCTGTGATTAGAATTAGTTTCCTTTGCTTCCAACCAGATCTCTTGAGGACAATCAAAACTGTTAACATGAATCGCTGAAAAATTAATACCGTGGAAAAGGATTTTTTTTTAAAATCACCAAAGTCTTTATTTGAAGCTCCCCACTGCCTTCTATCAACCTTTGTATCCTTCTCCTGAATTTAGAGCATCTGTAAAGAATCAGCTATGATTCTTTAATTCACTAATACACAGGGGGTTGACTTAGTTCTCTTCATCTTAAACAGTTATTTTCTCTACCTAAGGAAATGAATGAGACTCGTTTCACTCTTGGAGTGAAAATTGTGCACAAGGGTATCAGAATGAGAAGCCCCTAGAAGTGCTTAACCCCACATTGTTTCCCTAAATCAAGAACAACTTGAAAGCAGTCCATTTTCCTGACACTGATCTTCTGATCCCTTTTGACCAAATAACATGCAGAGAACTAAACAAGCAGAAGACTTGGTGGCAAGAGGGACACTGCTGTGAGGTTGCTGTGTCACTACTGTGTCTGCTCCTTCTTTCAGCCTCTGCATTTTTTCTTGCTGTGGTCTCCCACTGTGTCATATTTTGTCTTCAAACACTATTACACTAATCCTTCTATTTACATGCTGGTACAGGCATGTCAAGTTCTGTTGAATCCAATGAGACCACATACCCCATGTTTACTAATGGGGATTTTGATTAAAAACCAAAGGAGACAACCACAAGAGAGTTATCCTGGCCCCAGTGACAGTGAGAAAAAAAGTGATTGCAATTTAACCACTGAATTTTGTAGAGCTGAAGTCTTTCTTACTAGTTAAAAACATAAGGTGATCTCAGGACTGCATACAGACATCCTTGTGCACCAACATGTGCTGGAGGACACCCAGCTAGAAAGCTGCTTGGTAAAAAAGGACTGGGGGGTTCTGGTGGACACCAAGCTGGACACAAGCCAGCAATGTGCCCTTGCTGCAAAGAAGGTGAATGGAATCCTCTGCTGCATCAAAGTATTGTCAGCAGGCTGGAGGTGATATTTCCCCTTTGTTCAACGCTGGTGAGGGCACAGCTGGAGCACTCACACATGAGGTATAAAAAGACCAGGTGTAAGGTGCTGCACCTGGGTCAGGGCAACCTGTGGTATCAGTTCTGGCTGGTGCGGGGCGGGAAGGGAGGGGAAGGGCAGGGTCACAAAGACACGTTCTTTTCACCACAGGATGAAAACTTAAAATGAAAAGGAAAAAAAACCCAATTGTTAAAAGTCCTAATGAAATAAAAATTCTTTTCTTGAAAATCCCCCATGTCTTTAGCATCTATAAACTCAGTAGTACGTTTTTGTTTTACTCTTTCCTGTTAGATACTCCTTTACAAATCCTTCAGGCTGGAAGCTGGAGTAACCCATTTGTGGTCTAAAGCAAGTTCTAGATAAAGCACAGGTCCCTTGGGCAGCAGTTTTCCTTCCTCACTGGAAATGCTATGACATAAAGGATTTGACTTCTGCTTCCAATTAGTCTGAATGGAAATATTTGATTTATTTCACAAAATGTGAGAGCATTTATAGATCAGAGACTTCCATCGTGGCAGCTGCCAACACCTTTTGACAAAAAATTGATAAAATGTTGACATCTGACATCTAGACAGACAGAGAGACAGCTGCAGTATTCAAAGACAACTTTGAACTGATGTGACACTTGCAGATAAGGGCATCAACAAAGATTTGTGAGTTGATTCATATTCACTGAAACTATGAGTGTGGCAGAGGTCTGCTGACACAAAGACATCTTTTTGCCCCAGTTTCGAAGCACTCTGTTTTCTTTCCAGATTTTGCCTGCTAAAAACAAAAGGTCAGTGCATTATCCTAAACTGCTTTAGGCAACAGGACCAGAACATTCAGTAGATATGCTTAATATTAAAAGAGAATTTTTTTTTCCAGAGTGACAGCCAAGGAGAGGCAAGTCTAAAGTCTGATGCAGCTCCATGGCCCCACATCCAAGCATCAGGAAGGCTGAGTGTGCATTCCCAAGGGCACAGGTACACAGTGCACACCAGTACTCCTCTAATGTCCATATGGACCTGCCTGACACACAGATCACAGACACACAAAGCACCCACATGAACACACAGAGCACCAAATCCCTCATCCTGCTCTCCTCTTTGGATGAGCAGGGTGGAGGTTCACCAATGAGAATTTAGAGATCTACATCCATACAAGGAGGATCACTCCAGCAGTGCACCCCAGATACTCATCTTTCCCAGTATCTGCTCCTGGGTCCCAAACTCTCCAGCTGCTGGCACCCAGATGCACAAAAACCATCACAGAGAGGGACTGGACTGAGTGGCCCTTTCTCTGGGGCCCTAAATCGTGTTCCCACCTGACATTTTGCTCATATGCTCCTCCAGACTGGTGCAGATGGGACTCTGGGGAGCTGATGGCTCCTGTGGTGGGTCTGGGACAGTCCTGATCCTGCCCTTGTGCCTTTGTGATCCTTTGTGGGAGTACACACAGGCTTTTATCACATGACCTCACACTTAACACATTCAAAGTTGTGAAATACAACTATAAATTAGCACCTGTGAGTATGGACTAATTCCTATCAATTTACATTTCCAAGAAGGTTGATATTTTGCCACTTACAGAAATATCATTTTACCAGGTATTGGCAGTGGGGCTACTGGGACAGGGGGGTGGGCTTAGTGAGAAGTCATGTAATGAGAGAACACGCAATGAGTTCTACATAATCAAGGCATCTTAAGGTTAGCATGATGTCATCAAGTATTTTTGTCTAAACTCTTCCTATTTTTTACCACCTCTTATCCTCCTTCCCTCCTAAAAATTCTCGTATCAACTAAAGACAGTTTTTTTTTTCTTTTTCTTTTAATAGGGAGTATTGAAAATTTAATAAAAATAAATCTTCTTGTGCAACATATCTCATAATTTCAGAAGTTTTGCTATAAAGAATATGTCTATTTGAAAAAAAGGAGTCTGAAGGGAGATCTTACTACTCTCTAT
The DNA here is from genome assembly GCA_013399695.1 of Formicarius rufipectus. Taxonomy (NCBI): domain Eukaryota; kingdom Metazoa; phylum Chordata; class Aves; order Passeriformes; family Formicariidae; genus Formicarius; species Formicarius rufipectus. The sequence goes on along the minus strand of VXAU01001243.1, from coordinate 249,209 downwards.
GGTTGCCTGAAAGGAGGTTGTAGCCATGTGGGGTCAGACTTCTCCCAGGTAACAAGTGACAGGACAAGAGGAAATGACTTCAAGTTATGTCAGGGGAGGCTTAGGTTAGGTATTAGGATTTATTTTTTCATAGAAAAGGTAGTAAAGCATTTGAACAGCCTGCTCATGGAAGTGATAGAGTCAGCATCCCTGGAAGTGTTCAACAAACATGTGAATGTGGCGTTCAAAGATGTGATTTAATGATGCACATGGTAGGGGTGCTGGGTTGGTGATTAGACTTGATGTTCTTAAAGGTTTTTTATAACCTTTATAATTCTATGATTCTGTGATATTCTGTCTCTGTTCTTCATATCCTGGATCTCATCGAGGTTCAGGTGATCTCACTACTAATACCATATCTATAAGATTATCATGTGACTTAAATGTATGTCATATTTCATGCTGACATGATTTTTAGAGTGAGCATGAGGAGCATGCAGGAAGAGAGGTTTTTAAAGGGCAGTGACATCTTAATATTAAAGAACTCACAGAAAGTTTTCCCTCTATAACTGCAATTTAACATTTTTTTGGTCCCCCTCCCATTGCTATTTGTAGCATATTTTTTTCTTTGCAAACAGACTTAGACAGGCTTTACTTAAGGACGTTTGACAGCCTAAGATATGCCAGAGGGAGGCATCACTATTAGAAAGAGCATCATCTTGGAAATTTGAATATATTAGACAAGCCAGAGTAGGCAAAAAAGCAAATATACAGACATGGAGTGAGGGGACAGGGTCAGGATGCAGGATGAAAGATGGTCTTTTAAACATTAGGAAAAGGAAAGAGCAGGAGACTCTCACAGCCATGTGCTGGCTCATCTTCTCTCCCATTAATCACTAACACTTTGGCATAAGTCTCACAATTAGACTGCTGCTGGCTTTAGATCTCCTGCAGTCTCCCATCTTCCTATCACTACTCACCTTCTTTTCAGCTCACTTTCCTTCCAGCATGTTTTGTGAGTCACAGATCTGATTGCAGTATGTAACTCATATGAGGAGTGAGAGCTGGGCAGAGGAGCTATGAAAGTCACGTGTTCATCTCCAGAAACTAGCTTGACTGAAGACATTGAGGGCACACAAAATGACTGTAAACAAAATGTAGGACTTGACAGACATCACAGCTGCCAGCATTCGGTTTGCTGCCTGTTGGGTCAGGGGACAGCTCAGAAACAATAAGAAATTGTGATAGTCCTTTTCTCCTTAACGAAGGGCACTCCTCACACAGTTACTGCATTTGCATCCCCACTTCATGTGTCTGTATCTTTCAGCAGATTCTATTCTCCCAGCCCCAGTTTCAGATGTTATCCTTTTCTCCAGCTTGCACTTAAGAAAAAATCAGCATTGTGAGTTCATAATCTCCTGAAAAACTCTGTGGTTGAGAGGATTTTTTCATCATTTAACTTGCTAAAACACAGTTGTCTATGTATATATAAAACAAATGATTCTTCAATAAATATTCTCCAAGCCAGCCGGATGATTTTTTTGACTATACTCTACATTCTTAATATAATATATTTTAAAAGAAGGCAAAAAAAAAAAAAAAGGCATGAAGTACTTAACCCTGCATTAATGTTTAATTTTCTAAAGCTACAGTGAGATTAACTGTAACAGTATAAGTTTTTTTGTTACTTCTTTGGTGCTTTGTTGTTGTTGTTGGTTTTTGTTCGGTTTGGGATTCTTTTGTTCTTGTTTTTTGAGGTATTTTTTGTTTAGTTTGGTGTTTTGTTTGGTTTGGTTTTTTTGAGAGAGTGGTTTCAAATAGATGTGGAAGACTCCCTATCATGGCAGTGGGGTTAGAACTAATTGATCTTTAAGGTCCCTTCCTCCACACAACATTCTATGATTCTGTTATTCCTTGTATTTATGATGTCACCAAACACTGCCCTTCAGTATACAAATAACCACTGTGGGTACTTGCTGTTGTTTTGTGTTTATGTTCCAGATAAACCAAAGACTACATTGGCAGGTGCTTTATGTCTTCTAGCAGTCATATACTCTTGATTAATCACATGTAATGGCCAAAGAGGATGTGGGATGAAGTACTTTCATACCAGTGACTACCCATTATTTAAGAACACTTTGACATGCTGCCTTATCTGTCCCATTAGAGGCCTCAGGGTGTGAGAGAGAAACTTCATTCTGATATTTGTCGTGAGATCTGGTGGAAATCACTGACACATAGAACAGGACCATAGAAATACATTAGCAGAAAATCTTGCATTTCCTTTTCATTACACGCAATGGGGATTGATTAAGCTGCAGCAGACAAAAATTATTTTTGAATTATTATTCTTTCTTTCATGGCAGTGTGAATGGTTCCCCTTCTGTAACAACGAGGTGCAGGATTTAGGTTTATCTGTTGGTTTTGCTGCTGAAGGATGCTTAGCCTTAACTCCTGAGGTCCTCTGCAATTTGCACAAGGCTCTGATCTCCAGGCACAGCCCCACCGTGTGCAGTTTCCACAATCACCTGTCCCACACTGTTGCCTCAGTATCATGCAAACACAAAAACCTTGGGTTCCCATAATGGCCCTCTCATCCAGTTGAGAGGGATTCTTAAGCATCCCAGTCTTCTGGTCAAACACCTCTCCTGCCCTTCCTCTCCCACCACGTCACAACCTTCCTCTTGCTGCCCTACTGGGTCAAGGGATAGAGGATCTCTCCATTTCACCCCTAAACTGATTATGGCTTAATTTCCTCCTCGAGTAGGTCCCATTTCATGATCAGAGAAATATAGAGAAAGGTAAGATTGGAAGGGACCACAGTGGTATCATCTAACTTCAGCATGCTTGGAACCACACATATCACCAGGGACATGTCCTGGTATAGAGAGAAAGTGATAGAACAAGACGAAACAAGCACATACATGCAGAGGAGTGATGGGGATGTAAGTGAAAAGAATACAAGGGAAAAATGGTCATGTGGTTGGGCTGGCACTCAGGACAGCTCTTCGAGTAATTTACATGTGCCCATTTCCAGTCATTTCATCTGGATGCTCTTGACTAATCAATTTGTCACTGAGGTGGTTCTTCAGAAAAAACCTGACAGCAACCTGTGATGTGGGCAAGGTTTGATTGGTCAGTGCGAGTTTGATTTACAAAAGCTAGCAGAGAAGGCACCACTGGCCCTGGCAGGACTAAAGGAGATGGCCAGGTAGGATTTCACTCAACTTCCCACAAGGATAAGGAGACATAGGAGAAAAAGAGAGAATAATCATTAGGTCTGTCTGATGTAACCAGTTAGTAACTTTGACTTGATATTAGGAATACAAAGGCAACTGGGAAGTGTTGACTTCCTTAAGTGCCCTTTCTTGTGATCAGTGATGAAGATAGTTGTACCTTTCAATTCTATGTGACCAACTAAACCACCTGAATAGGCAGCATTTGTATCTATATGTGTTTGGGTATATATATATAGTATATCACATATATATATATGTATATATACATACACATGTATACGTTATATATATCTATCTATACACATATGCCTGCAGTTGCAGAAGGCAGGAATAATATTCCCAAGAAGTATTTATTAATTTCTTGTGTATATTGCTTGAAATTAATTTGTTCACTTTCTGGATGTGTCCCAAAGATTAGGCATGGGAATATATGTTCTTTATTTTCACCACTGCAAACTTTGAACAAAAGGTTTGCTTGATTGATGGCTAGATTTTTGGGTCAAATCCTAAAGGAACTATCAACCTCTCAGCTTTTGCAGAAGTTGTTGGAATTTGTGGGATCTGATTTGCCACCCACAGATCATGAGTAATTTGTGTCAGAAAGTAACATGTTTAAGGAGACGCTGAGTGGAACTAGCAGTGATGTGTCTGGCGTTTTGTAATCCTGCCACTGGCTAAACCCTCTGACAATGTATCACAAGTTTAACCATATTAAAGCAGAAAAAGTCAGGAAATACTGCAACGGCTTAGCTGATGAATGGCAGACAGATGGGGGAAAGGAGAGGGGATTTCACTTTTTAGTGGTTTTTTTTGTGATTGTATGAGCAAGAAATTCTCACAAAATTTGGCCTTATCACCTGTAGTAAACCCAGTATATGCAGTAGGAGATAAAACAGGTAACAGGATGCAGAATCTGATCATTCAGTTCCCTGCTTAGAATCATAGAATACTTTAGGTTGCAAGGGTCATTAAAGATCATCTAGATCCAAACCCCTGCTATGGGCACAGTCACCTTTCACTAGACCAAGTTGCTCAGAGCTCCTTCCAGCCTAGCCTGGAACATTTCCAGGCTTGGGGCATCCACAGCTGCTCTGGGCAACCTGTTCTAGTATCTCACCACCCTGACAGTCAAGAATTTCTTCCTAGTATCTAAACTAAACCTACTCTGCTTCAGTTTGAAGCCATTTCTCTTTGTCCTGAGAGGATGCTTGGTCTTCTCCAAGGGTCTTTCATCTCTGCCAGGTAAAGGAACATCACTGATAATCCAATACACAAATCCTGGATGTTCCAGGATTTGCCCTTGAGACAAAGTTTGCTGATGCAGTGACACAAGAACTAAAAACTCTGTCAAGCCTGAGGTTTGAGCACTAGCTCTTGGTATAGCAAGTCAACCACCAGTATATACTCCTCTTTTTCATCTTGGAAGAAAAATTCATCTGATTATGGGTCAGATGACAGAAGGACACATTCCTGCCTTAATTTCTGGACCTCTGTTTCCCATTTTTTGTACCTCGCGATGCAAAAAAGGAGGAACAGAAAGTGAAAGATCTGTGGACAGCACTGGTGTCACTGGTCCCCTATATGGACAGGTATTTGGGTTTTCTTTCTAGTGGAAACTCAAGCATAGAGGATTTTGTGGATGTTATAATCAGAAGAAAAAAAAAATGTCTGGAACATTCACATAGATCTGGGATTAGGATGCTCACATGGTCACAGGGACCAGATAGAGTGTAAGGATAGCAATTAATAATTACCACAAGTAAATTTGCAACTCATGTAAAATGACTGTGCAAAACACTTTTGCTATGATGGTGGGAAGTTCTGTGGCCTCGTCTGACAGCACTCAAAAAAACCCATCAAAATCTGTTTCAAGCACAGTTTTCATCTGAGTGACAGAAATGAGGAATTGATGGCAACCTCAGTTTCCACAGGGTGAGTTAGTGTAACCAGTTCACCAGTGAGCAGCAAGAGTCTGGGCTGAACAGACTTGCATCAGCTGGCCACAGTCCAGCTAATAACTGGCCCCTAATTTCATACAGGTCATATATCAAGTCAAGAATGAACTGTTGTGACACTATTTTCATATTTCTATAACACAAATTATAATGAAATGGCAATTTTTTTTCCACTGAGTCTATAATACCTGGTTAAAATAAAATAAATATGTAAAACAGGAAAAGAAATTCAATCTCGATTTAAAGATTTAAATCCTCCTTGCCCTGACATGATCTTTTCCCTGGTAAAAAGAAAGTGTCTTGATTTTAGCTCTTGTAATTTCAGCTTCCAGCTCATCCACCCACTCATTTATTTCACTTTGTAAATGTTCACTTAGCAGTAGACTGTTCATGAATGAAGTGTAGAGTTCAGGCTTTTGAAATATTTACCTATAACTCAAGTTTTCTAAACATCAATGAAATTTCAGTTATTTTTAAGCCGGTTGGAATTGGCCATTTTTCTCATACATAGACACCTAATCAATGCCAGAATGATCTCACTGCTATTTCTCTTCTCTTACTTGATGATTTTCTGTTAACGTATTTTGGGTTGAAGTCAGTTCCCTTTGCTACCACAACAATTTGAAAACTCAATTCAGCTAGCTACTTCTCTAATTTATAAGTTGTTTCTAATACTTCATTCCAAGACCTTGTTCATCAGCTTACAAGTTTGCAAGTGTTCTGTATCATATTGTACAGCTTCACTCTCATTCCATCTTGGTTTTACACATTTGTCAAACGTCTCATCATTGACATTTTTTACTTAAAATAATAGGATGTCACCACTAGGACCCCATACAGCTTCAACATTAATAATTATTCCCTAGAACTGTTATATCTTTTAAATAGCCACAGCACTTCACCTACTATCATAGAAACACAGAATGACAACAACCACAAAAAACCCAATTTAATATTTTCCTACTGTTTGAATTAAGAAATTGGAAATTCTGCTACAAACCTCCCTGAAGTCAGTGAAGGGATGTAAGGGGTCAGAAGCTGAACAACACAAGAAGAGATGTCAAAAATTTGGCACAGAGATCCAGTATGCTGGGAATATTTAAAGTCACAAAGTTTTAAAGCCACCATGAAGAGGTGTAGTTCATTACCTTATTATTTCACAAATTCAACCGCCTGAGTAAGGTTTCATCTGGCAGCTGCTGCTCACAACAGAAGTAGGAATTAATATGGAAAGCACCTGTTACAAGACTGTTGCTTTATGGAACATCAATAGAGAATCTAAATCTAAAGGATTAAATTTCCTCTCTCTAATTTAGGACTTAAATGTTTTGCTTTTTAATTACTGTGATTGCTGTTGCCTTTTATTCTAGGGAAACATCATGGAAAAGAGACATTTATTAAATATGGCAAAACTCACCTCGTACAAAGTAATAATGATAGAAATTTATAGGTGACAAAACAAAAAATGCTTTGCACATTTATAGGTGACAAACAAAAAAAGAAAAAACAAAAACAAAAAAACAAACAAAAAACCACAAAAGTGCTATGCTTCATTTAAAGCTACGGAAGCTGTTATATAGGAAGGAGTAAATCTATGACTCCAAAGTCTTGACCCTATACTTTGTCCACATGAAGCTCTGAGGTAAAAGTGTAAAGCCATCATGAATGATATGAGGTTCTTAAAAGTATTTAAATAACGAAGCAACAACTCTGCAAATTCTCTTATGGCAAATGCTCAGTAATACTAATTACTTCTGAAAAGACATTTCTTTATTAGGTGGACAAAAAAGACGCATCCAGGGATTTATGGAACTGCCACTCTTCATTTTCCATATGCTGCCTGAAAATTAGGATGATGAACACATTATATAGGAAGATAGAGCCAAAGACTTATCTGGTTTGAGTATTTTTGGTTTTGGTGTGTTTTTTTTGTTTTTTTTTTTTTTTTTTAGTTGATTGTTTGGCTTTGGTTAGTTCATTTGTTTGTTTTGCATGGTTTTTGTACTCTTTTCTTAAGGGATTCACAATCTGTCTTGATTTTCATTCTGCTACATAGAAATTGCATTTGTTATCTCACCAATAAAATGTGAGAGGATTCTTTATTACTGGCCATGAATAAATTTGGAATGGAAATTGCATATTGTCTAACTATCACAGCTGTGAGGTCCTAAAAAGCTTTTCAGCAGGACAGGTGAGAATAAAAGGCTGTCTTGCATCTTAAAATGGATATTTATGAATGCAATGAAGAGATTATATATTGTGGTTGACTTTGATACCGTTTAGACTGGTTTTGGTAATCCAAGAGGATTCTTTTGTGTCTCTGTTCTATTGGAGTCATCTAAAACATTTGAAATACATATCTAGAAGTAATAGGAACTATTTTCCTTACATATATTTTCAATTATTTTCAATTATAATTTGCAAAAAAATGCTAAAAAAATCCTGAAAATTAAATGGCACATCTATATTTTAATACTGTTAGGTAATGTTATTTTTAAGTCTTCTCCAAAGGCATTTAGTAACTAATTTAACCACGTTTTCTTTATTTTTTGGAGATGATTTAGTTACTCTTCTTTCCTTGAATATAAGTTCTAGAAATTCTGGACTTATTTGTATCTCTGTCTTACTATTCCTTCAATACAATTTACTGGGGAAGGAAAATGTGTTCCAGTGAAGCCATAATAATCCACAAAATCAAATGTAAAAGTACAAATTTTCTCAGAAAATACTTCTATATATTTCCTGGATTTACTTCCTATTGGCTCGAATTACAAGAGTGATTAGAGTTTCTGTCTCTTGAACAAACGTGAAGTGAAACTTCTTCAGGCTGTGTAGATTTTTGGAAAAGTGATTAAGAGGTCACTGAAGAGAAATGTTTAAAGACTTTTTATTCCAGTCTCTTCCACATTAAAAATTGCTGAACTTGGTGAAATCTATTCAGTCAGGTTCACAGCATTATTGTACTGGACTAAAATTAAGCATTTTATCTCCTCTAGGTTCTGCATAGCAAACAGTCTTTTTAAAGTGGTACTTAAACTCATTAGGAAATCACACAAAATAGGCAGATTTTGCTAAACAATAAAAATACCTGCCATCCTTACAGCATTCTGTACACAGTTATGTTCAACTTTTAATTAACAACTCCCAGCCACAGAAAAAGCTTGCAACCAGTATAGGCAACACTTTCCTGTGCTCCCACTGATAGAATATATTGATTAGTGTCCACCATTAATGTCTCTAGTTGTATGTTAATCCATTGTTTCTTCTGTCAATGGTAAATACAAGAACTGATTTATTCCCCCTCTATTAGTGATATTTTCAATCACTGAAGATTTTTCCCATTTACTTTGCTTTAATGCTTTCCTTCCAATGGCTTCTTCAATATACCACATGTGCTTATACACCTCCACATACTTTTACTTTTTTCTTATGATAAAATTCACTTCTTCTGTATTCCAGAATACAGAAGTCACAACTAAATGTATTCTTAACTATTTTAAAATAAAATAATATATCTAGCAAACCACTATTTCAGTATTTCACTGGATTGATATTTCAGAATGTAATTTCTTTGAAAGCAAACTTTTTTGGAGAAAATTGATTTTGAACCTATTTCTCAGTCCAAACTTTCATTAATTTCTCTATGTCCATGTATGTTTGAGTATGAAGTTCAGAAAACAATTTGATACTCTGATGAGTTTAAACAGATCTCTCAACATTGCAGACAGCAGGAAGCAAACACCTTCCACCTTGTCACTCTGTACAGTCATGAAGAGCTGAAAAAGCAATAAGAGGACCTAAAGATAGGAAAACACATGCAACAAGTTTATTATGAAGTAGTCATAAATACATTCATATATTCAACTGAATATTTTAGGGATATTTTTAGACTATGATCAGAGATCTGTCATTCAGACTCTGACTCTTGTTTTGAGACATGGTTCTGCCATTGTCACAGCCACTCACGTGTCCCTGACTGTGTTTTTGCATCAAATTGTCATTTTTTTCCTCCAGGGTAACCACTGCATGAACACAGGACATGCAACACAGTTTAGGTCAGACTCAGGAACTCCTTGGCAGGAAAGAAAGCTACATACAGTTGAAGAGAAAACAAGTCCAAATTTTACATGTGTGGCAAATATAACTTTTTGTAACTAATCTGATATGTATACAAGAACATTTATATTAAATTATATTAAAATATGTTCCTTTAAAAGAGTTTAAAGAGGTTTTTCTCCTGACTCTGAGTAGTTGCTTAAGATGATATATTTACATATGAAGTTTAACTATTCCACTAAACAACACTGTTAAGCAACAATGTTAAGATCTCATTCACTGGTCAGCGGTTTTCCCCAGAAATAGGTCAAATATTTCAGCATCCAAAAAAAAGAGAATCAAAACCTTTACAGAGAAGACATTGATTTACACCCTTACCTTTCTCACTATGTAAATATATATAGACCTTCTCATAGATATATATGTTTAAATATTAAATATATTCTCTATTACATGTGTATATGATCTAATGAAAGTGTTTACACTGAAAATATTTGTGGCAATGAGCTCTTGGATGGATGTTGCATTCATATAACCTGTACAAATAATGGAAGATTTACTTTTTATGTTCCACAAAAAACTTGAACCCTTCTATTCCTTAAATTACCCATCTCTCAAGATTTAAATCTTTAAACAAGAAGTAGAGATTGAGAACTTGCAATTTAGTAATTTTAGAGCTGATAATGATTTCAGAGATGGAGAATAGTCCAAAACCCATCAGTAGTTGGTTTGAAGAAATTATTAGATAAAATCTTTTACTGTGTGTGTAAGACAGTAGAAAACTGTCTTGTTGAACATAAGCTGCACTGTGAAAAACAACAAAATGAACTGGATAATTCTGGCCAAAGAAGGTTCTGAAGTCAGGGCTATGGTGATGCTCCTCTCCTCTGGGTATGGAGCCACTTGACGTGGTGGTGGACGTGTTTGGTAGGTTAACCCTACCATGACTCTGCCTGAAATTGGGGCAGGTCCTGGTCCCTCCTCATGGAAACCATCCCTGCAGCTCCTCCACTAGCAAAACCTTGCCATATAACCCAACACACCATGCCAAATAAAAAAGATGTGACCATCGGCAAAGATTTGTGAGTCAGGTCTGAGAGCAGGGTTATGACTGAATGATCCTGTATCTAAAATAGTGAGCCCCAAGTTGTCATTTATAGCCCTACTATCCCAAGTCAGCAAATGGCTCTGCCATGTTCTGCAGTCCACTGGAGACAACCCCGGCAGAGGCCCTGTGAAAAGGTAACCATGCAGAGCACATCTACATAGGATAATGCTTTATTTAGTAGAAATGTATAGGTGGAAAGAAAATAGCTATGGATGAGAAACTGGGATATAGCTCCCTGGTAGTGTGACTATGCTATAGGAATAGTTTGAGTATCTGTTTTCACTACTGGGTTGTTCAAAGTGTCCTTCTGGGATATTCTTAGATCAGTGAAAGTAAATGGGACATAAAATCACTCTTTTTTCCATCCTCTAGAGCTGTCTTCCATGAGCAAGAATCTTTTATCAGTCCCACAGCAATGGCTGAGGTTTAGTCAGCCTTTGATGTCATAAGGGTGAGCTGATACCTTCCCATTCCTAATCCCTCTCAGTAAGATTATACAGCAAGAGGTCCTTTAACTGCAGGGTCCTGTCTTCAAAAACAGCCACAAGAGTGATTAGGAAAAATGTTAGGAAATACAAAAACCAAACATGACAAACCTCATATTAACTTCGCTGTCTTTACAAAGCAGTTTTATTTCCTCTCCTTGGGCATGAAGTACTGTCATTTGTTATTTTTGTTCAGACTGCCTGCACCAAAAAGGTAAGCAAGATGTGAAATGTATACAAAACTTTAATCTATTAAGCAACCTCAAAAGTCACCCTTTGGATTATATTAGAGCTACTCCTTTCCATCCCAGGATTTATACTCTATTCAATCAGCAGCAGAACATGGTCCTTAATTTGAATTTTTTTTCAGTCTTTCAAATGCTTTGACTTTCAACACTTATGATTCATTTATGCCTCTCTTTTTTTTTTTTTCTCCACAGTTGATAGAGAAGAAACCCAGTGTCTACCATCAGATAGATACATTCAATATTCCTTCAATCTCATATGCATTTGAGATATGCATAAGTATGCATGGGTAGTACCAAGTTTACCTGTCTGAGACACTGTACCATTCGTTGATAGAGTGAGAACAATGTGATCCCTTAAATTTTTGTCACAAAACAAACTTTAGATGTGGGATTGCTTCCAATTCTCAATAATATGGTTAGGTTTTCAATCCACACACATGGGCTCAACATCTCTCTTATGAGGAAAGGCTGAGGGAGTTGGGCCTGTTCAGCCTCAAGAAGAGATGATTGAGAGGAGACTCATCTATGTCTGTCAATATCTGCACTGAGACAGCCAAGAGGATGGACCAGGCTCTGCTTGATGGTATGGAGCTAAAGGACAAGAGGCAATTGGCAGAAACTGATTCCTGGGAAGATCCATCTGGAAATGAGGAAGAATTTCTTTATGAGTGACCGAGCATTGGAACAAGTTGCCCGGAGAGGGTGTGGAGTCTCCTCCACTGGAGATATTCCAGAACCATCTGGATGCAATCCTGTGCAATGTGCTCTGGGATGATCCTGCCTGAACAAGGAGATTGGACCAGATGACCCACTGTGGTCCCATCTAACCTTACTCATTCTATCATTCTCTGAAAAAGAAAGGGTTAAGTTATCTCAAGGAGTAATTCCATGGCAGTCAATGAAATCACAAAAGAAGGAAGAGATCTTATCTGCATGGGACAAAAGGGGCACAGCCTGGAATGAAAGTATAAACTAAAAAGGATAAACTACTACAGTCATGTGCAAGCCCTGCTTATGAAACAGTGGTGTTGCTCAGTGGGTGTTTCATCTAGAGAAAAAAAACTGTATTTAATTTACTATATATCTTGTGCATGACATTACTACGTGTGTTCAATTTTGCATTGCTAATTCTTTAAAATGTCAAACTTTCTTAAATGCAGGTTATTGATTAAAAAATCTGCTTTGTGGGTGGTTCAGCACAGAGGACGGATATGTTAACATCTCATTCTACTTAGCATGAGAACGGTCCATGTTTGGGATTTATGTTACAAACATGACTTCTGCTGATTTTCTGCTTAGAGGGTAAATCTGGTCTAATAATGCCAAATTAAAGGTAATTCATGCAGAGAAAAATAGGGACACACAGACTGGGGAAGGGAAAGTTTTCATTATATGAATGGAAAGTGGAAACCATCTAATAACTTTATAAGACTGCACATGACTAGAGGACTTCTCTCTGCTAACTTTATCCATCTAAAAGTTCAGTGTCTGCTTGAAGAGAACTACAACTAGTTGAAGAGAGCTCTAGGTAATGACAGATGCCCCGCTGAGATACACTTCTGATATGGCTGGACTATATACGATCACCTCAAAATTATCTTTTCTCGATTATTACAGAAATACTGAAATGACCAGGTAAGTAACATATATAAACAAAATATTTTTTTCTTTATATATGCTGCTAAACAGGAAATGTTCTCTGCCTTTGAGGCACATTTACTCTGACAAGCCACCTTGATACTGCTTAGCGTTTGGCACCGTGTTTCCTCTGGACCCCATGATTGCCTCTTTGGAGTAAAAAAGAAATGTAATTGTTTTTCTGATTTTTTTTTTTCCCTGATTCAAAGCATCATAAATAATGTGATAGCTGTAGAGCAACCCCTCACAATGGTGTTTTCACACCACAAAGCTGACACTGCGTTACAGTCCCTTGGGCATAACAGATGGTAGTGTTTGAGAATGCACATCCTGGTGGAGCAGTGTTAGATGCTGTGTAGCACGTAAAGAGCCAAACCTGGTGCATTATTGTCCCAGTGATCTTTTGGGATTTGTCTCTCATTCCTGGTACACTGAATCAACCAAGCAGTGTTTGGGAAAGTATTAGCTGGCACATCATATTATTTCAGGATAAACACAGTCCAGAGCCTAAACCTACATCCCGGTCCTGTTTTATTTACCTATATACAGGCAGCCCCAGATGGCTGAAGTCGAGTAGAGCCATTCAGACTCACAATAACAACAGTGAAGGCTGTAACTGCTCACCAGGCATACCCGAAAATGAAAAGCAAACACTCATAGTCCTTCCCTTGTGTTTATTCCTGGAGAAATACAGAAGAAAAATACATAAAAAGTAACTTTAGATTTTCAGATTTAATGTTCAATTTTAAAATCTTATAAACCTGGTAATTTTAATTCTAAGTTTAAGTGTTTTGTGGGTTTTGTTTCTTTGATTGTTTGGTTTTGTTTTGGTTTTGTTGTTGTTGTTGGGAGTTTTTTTGTTTGCTTTGTTTTGGTTGTTTTTTGGTTTTGTTTGTTTTTTGTGTTAAATGAAACAGTGTAAGGTTTTTTACTGTTTCTTTTATGTCTTCAGACAAAACTATTCCTTATGGTTTAATCAAACTCAAATTCAAGTATTTGTGTATAGAATTCTATTAGACATTAGAAGTTTCATTCCGTTTCCTAAGCACATGACTCTTTTACCAGCTTCACAGTTTTTTCTGACCAAACATTACCACCTACTTTGGGTGAGTCGCACCCTAAGCTTTGCCAACTTTATTGAACTAGTTCTCCAATGAGTGTGGTGGGATGCCAGGCAACCAGCTCATCCATAGTTATAAAGATTCTGATAGGCAGCCAAGGGATGCTTTGCAGTATATATCTATTCTCAGTATTCAATTTTCAGAGTGGAATAAAAAAATGTAACAAACACAGTATTTTGATCGTTGTTCTTTTTACTTCTGAGGATGCCACTGGTTTTGTTCAGTTCCTATTGGGCTGAGCTAAACCGTGTTCTTCCATGCCAATAAAATCATCTCATTGGGAAAGGCACCTGGTGACTGATTGAGTTGTGGGACAGGAAGATCAGTGCTGTACCTGAGTTATCCAGTTCTTACTGATCAATGTGCCTTTATGGCCAGTTTACCAAAAGGAAATGCACAGAGAGGACCTGCCTCAGATGGAAACCTCCCTTGAGTCCTTATGGCCTTGCGAGACACACTTGACTGATAACTTCAAACTTAGGGTGACAAATTCACTGCATTTATTTTATTGAGAAATATTGTGCAGGTATTTGCAAGCAGTGTTTGATACCTGGGATCTCAGCTGCCAGAAGGCCTTAAAATTGATTCTGGCTTTATTCAGACTTTGCACCTAATCCCAACACTTGGGTAAGATAAACAGAAAGTAATGACAAATCTCAGGAAAGTGATTCAGAGGCTGCTGGTTGGGGTTTTTTGCCTTTAAAGTGTTTCTGGTTGGTTTGATTTTCAACAGGCCACTCAGGACCTCAAGTAATTAAGAAATGCTCAGACTCTAATGTTTCAATTCTGTTGAGCTTCCTCAGAGCTGTGGTTTCCTAGTAAGTAGATACACTCTTAAATACAGGAAAATGTCAAGTCTCAAAGTGTGTCCTTGCTGTTATCCTGTGGTTTTAGCAGAAAAACATTTACAATTTCAGATGACACTGATGCAGATGATCGAGTGGTTATCACTGCTTCTGTTTTCACAGCTCCATGTTTTTTAATAGCAGTAGTGGGTTTCTTTTCCTAAATTGCTCCAGCTCTGAGCAGCAGTAAAAATGAGGTCTGTTTACTAACACAGAGCATTTCATTTCTTCACGGTGTCATGAATACAAACCAAACTCAGAACATTACACAACTGGTGACACTTAAATGTAAGTCAATTATGCAGGTTTAATGTATTATACACATAGCATCTGTACATGCAACAGCATGGGAGTGAAAAACATTTAAATAATTAAGTTAATGGGAAAGCACTGGGTAATCAAAGGGCACTGAGGAGAATAAATGGAATTTGTTTAATGAGAGGGTTTATAGATTTGTGAAACAGGGGAGGATGGCATCTTGTAGCATAGCTATGGTCTGTCTTCTCTGCTAACAAGTAGTTGGTTGGAGAGTTTTCTCGTATTGATCTTTCATTCTGGAATTGTTTTCAAGTCTTTTTATGGTCTTGATTATGATTTTCTGCTACAGTAGCAATGTCTCTTGTTTATACTCGAACCAAAGACAAAAAGAGATACAGAACCTATTTGGGATGGAAGGAAAAAATGGTTTAAAGCTCATTACAGATTAGCACAACATAGATGGAAAAAAATTTTCTGGAAGCTAGTAGTTCACCACTGCAGTTATGACTGTAAAAAAGTATTTATGTTTCTTCTAATGTAACCATAAATAAAATAGTTGATAATGATGCTATAAAAATGTATGGATCTTCTTTGCAACTTAAATATAAGAACATATGGCCTTTTTGTAGTAGCAGGGATTAGAAGCAAGAAGCTACACTTCTGTGAAGTTAAAATCCTATCTGTTACTTGAGTGTTAAACATAACTGTACCTGGCATACAGCCCTCCACCCAACTCACACTGCTTTACAAACATCAAGGTAAAATTTGGTCAGACAGCTGCTGTGAGTCCTATATACCATTTACATTCTGCTTATGTCTTCATGACCCTCATCCTGACTGTGGTTTAACATGGAGAAAATCTTCTATACAAAGCTTTTGTATGACTTGCTTATATCTTAGTCAGGAGAATAAACAGAGTGTTTAAGGTTGTCCAGGGGTTATTTTCTTAAGTAAATGAAAGAGAAATCTTCCTGATTCCAAGGTCTTTCAGGAAAGTGGTGAAAAGCTGACAAGGAGAAAGAGAAGCTCACTTTATCTCTCCTCATTTTCTTTTTCTTTCTTCCATAGTATATAATAAGACAGATGTCTACATTAATAGAGTTTTGTAATTTCTCCTTCTATCTTTCTAATAATCCTAGAATGATTTTCACTTGGTCTTGATTGAGTCCATTTAAGCACTTTATTGCTAGCTCCATATTAATCTGATCTCCTGTGATACTTAAAAAGTGACCGTCTCCTAAGGACACTGTATCATACTTTAATGAAAAAAGAAATTAAGTATATCACAGCTATGTCTGGAACCTTTGTTATTTGACTCACAACCTTGCTCCAATTTAGATTACTTTAGATAAAGAAGCCTGCTTTCACAGTAACCACTGCCATAACCTTGCTCCAATATATGGTTCCTTTTCCTTCTATGCTAACACAAATTCAACTAAAATAAATATGCAATTTTTCCACTAGCTTAAAAATACAAAATCACTATCATTTATTTAACAGAATAGAATAATAGACATGCAAGACTGGTCAAACACAGTATATTATTTGTTTTTATCTTCTGCTGAAATATCAGTTTCAATGAAACTTTGTGAAACAAAAATAAGTGCTAAAATAAAAAGACACAATATGCTGTGTAGTACCATTTAGATATAAAAAGTAATAAAGATAGGGGTAACTGCAGTTCATGCCCATTCACATTGACAGAAAAACTGTGTTAACTTATTTCTTCCTTTACAAGTCTCATTTGGTTCAACATTACCTTCTTTGACCACAAAAACTGCAGAGAAAACTAATCAGAGAATGCAGAGATTGTTTAGAAGAAGATACCAAAAAGTATGCAAAATTAAAAATAATATGCAGAATTAAAAGTTTTTAAGTGTTGAGTGTTATGTTCAGCACAATGTTTTAACTGTGTTCCTAATGAAATTAGGGCAGCTTCAGCAGAATGATGTGAAAAATGTTAGAAACTGTTTTTCTTGCATGTTTATTGGAAGAAAAAAAGGAGGAAGGGGGAAGTAACAAAACAATAAAACAAAAAACTCAATCCCCAAGACAAATCCACAGAAAATATGATAAGGCACTATAATGATTTCATTTATCTGAACCTGGACCACTCAGGACATGTTGTTGAAAGTCATTGCAGAGAGAACAAGAAAGCCTTTGATACAGACTACATAGATGCCATTATATATATTACAGAGCCTGCAGTGTTTTTCTTCATTCACAGCTTGTCTCCACATCCTCTGGAAACAGTGGAATGACTTTAAAGGACTTCAGTAACTTAAGCACTCTTAATTCATACTCTTATCTGGCAATAGTGCCAACTGTCATGGAACAACCTGTGTCTCTCCTGCAGTTAGCACCTGTTAAACATTATTACTCTCTAGAATCTTACTTTCATCCAAACTGTTTATTGGCAATAGTCTGTAGGGTGAACTAAACCCTGAGTGCTGGTTGCTATTTCATTGGGACACTTGTTATTGCAGAAAGTCAAGGTCTGCAGAGGGCTGCTCTACCAATACCCATGACTGTGTTTTAGTGCCAAGGAACTTCTCCTGTGCTCACCCTAAGCTCAGCTGCAGCCTTGTCTTTTATGTGTTGAAAAGCTCAGACCTTCTTTGAGAGTGGGCGAGCAATTGTACCGAAATCAGAGAACGTTCTGATAAAGGGAATTCCTGCTGTATACAATTTTGGGTAACACACGTACACATTTATGAGTCGGGCATGACTGCAGTTTCAGGAAAAAAAAAATCAAGGTATTTACTAATGGACTGGATGCAGATATTTACTCAGTCTGTTTGAATGTCAGTAGAGTAAGGATACTGAACAATATCATTTGACTATAAATCTTGCTTGTTACTGAGCTTCAGCTGTTCCTGAATATATGACAGATGGACATGGTGAGTGGTTCATTCACCACCATTGTGTCCCTCAAAGTTACCCAGAAGAATAAGAACAGCTTTGCTCACTCTCATGATACTCAGTTGGGCAATAATTTCAAGAATTCAGAGAGTGGATCCATACTATTTATTATTCCTTTGTTGAAGTCTGGAGAACAACGGACTCATTTGTAGTTAAGAGAAGATATCTTTCTTTCCTCTGTCAACACCGATGTATGATGATAATTTCAAAACCTTTTCTTTCATTTAATATATAAGACCTTAAATTTTTTAATTCTTGTCCTTTGCTTTCCACTGTTCCCTAGGCATTTTCTCAAACACTATATCCCATACTCCCAAATATTCACTTTTCATCATGTTTTTCTCCTTCTCTTGGGAATGATGTGCATGGAGAAGTGCCCTTGTTGACATTAATGACAATGCCATTAAAAATCTACTTCAAAAGCAAACTGAGGACTGACAAAGCAAATATGCCTCAAATGAAGACAAAACAGGTTTTGAACAATATCTAATTCAGAATATCAAGCCAAGCCTGGATTGAAAAATATGTGAGAATCAAAGACAATAACAATCTCCCATGACTAAATCAAATCCCAGTCAATTCCTGAAGAAAAGATAGTTAACTTCCCAAAACTCCCTTTTTTCCCTTTTTACTGAGAAGCATCATGTCAGAAGCTGGACTTTGATGATCCTTTTAGATCCCTTCTAATTCAAGAAATTGTATGATTCCAGGATCACAGAATCATAACATGGCTTGGGTAGGAGAAAACCTTCAAGATCACCTAGTTCCAAGGCCCCTGCCATGAGCAGAAACAACTTCCATTAAGCCACTTTGCTCAAAGTGCCATATAAGCTGGCCTGGAACACGTACAGGGACACAGCATCCACAGTGTCTCTGGCCAAACTGTTCCAGTGCCTTACCACCCTCATAGTCAAGAATTTCTTCCTAATATCTAGTCTAAACCTATCTTCTTTTAGTTTGAAACCGTTGCCCCTTGTCCTGTCATTGCAAGTCCTTTTTAAAAGTCTCTCTCCATCTTTCCTGTAGATTTGCTTTAGGTACTGGAAAACCACAATTAGGTCACACTGAGGTCTTCTATTTCCCAGACTGAACCAACCCAAATCTCGCAGACTTTCCTTGTAGGAGAGATGCTCCATCCCTCTAATCATCTTGGTGGCCTTCTCTGGACTGGTTCCAACAGGTCCATTTCTTTCTTGTGCTGGAGGCCCCAGAACTGGGTGCAGCTCTGTACCAGCTGGTGTCTTAGCCAGACACAGATCAAGGACATCTGAAAGGCCAAGATATCATCTGAATAACTCTTATATTCAAAGCTGCTTTATGCAAAATTAAACATTATGAAATACAGTGAAATAATTTTTTCCTCTTAAAATAAAACTCTTTCTTGATCCCCTAGGTCTCTATTTTTATTTTTCAATGGACTACATATAGGATCTGAATGAGAAAACTTGCACTACAGCTGGACAGTTAGAGTACTGTGGAAGCAGTGTGAATGCTAAGATGGTAATTCAATCGGCAAAGAAACTTTAAGAAAGAGATAACAGTAAAAAAAGCCTAAAATATCCATACTCTAAAAGGTATCTGCCTCTGCCAAATGCAATTTTTGCTGAAGCAATTTCAAATAAGATGGTCCTGCTTGGTGTGACACCATCTGTTGAACTTCCCTTGCTTATGTATTAGTAAAGAGTAAGTGGCAACTTTACATAATTTAAAATAAAACACTCAAGTGAGAAAACAACTTCTCAATTACAGCCATGAAAAGGATCAGGTGGGCTCTTACTCATTCGACAGACCATTGCCTAGCTGGTTTCACATATGGGAAGACACTTAATTAACCTTAATTAACCAGTGTTTACACAGGCTTTAACATGGGAGGAAAACAGTTTTCTAATCACCTTTTCTTTAGCTGCTGGTTAATGGAAGTACTGATTTTTTATGTTTGTTGGAGGTTTCTGTTAGTCATGGAGGAAGGAAGAACACTTAAGTGTAATTTCAAGAAATAATATGTTTCATAGTATTTGGGAATATTGGAATATTCCTTATTTCTAGGATTACATACTCCCAGAGTAGAAAACTAAAATTTCCTTACTTCTCATGCTATTCTGTCTGAATTTTTTCTCCCAATTATTTATGAATTTCAAATGATGGTAACTCATACACCTATATTTTCAACAGGCTTAGTTAAAAGGTAATTCACGAAAGAAAGCACAGTGTAAGGGTTTAGTTTTGGTTAGAGGAAGAAACAGGGAGAGACTGATGAATGGGGTCCGAAATCTCTTTCACATATTGTGGAATATGATCCACATTCATGTTTGTTCAGGAACCTCAGAAATAGAGGATTTGGGGGCCAGAAGGCAGAAAAGTAGCAGGCATTGGATGGAGAGCTCTGAAAATCCTTCAGTTATTTGCCACGAGCCAAAATATTGCCACTTCAAGAAATAAGATCACAACATTAACAGGGCACTTCTGCTGATATATCTTTTAACTTCAATAAGAATCAGGTCATGCATAAGTTATCACCTTTTCAAGGAAGGAGCCCTTGTATTTGATGAAGCTTTCCCTGAGAACAACTCTGAGCTTGCTCCTCAGTGCAAAAATCTTGAACACAGAATGAGTTTAACTCACAGACCTGCAGTTGTGATTACCATGGCACAACCAGATGGGTTACAAAACAAGTGTGCTGAGGCAATTAGTGCCATGATGCAGATCCTGACACAGAACCAAAAGATTCACACTCAGTACCTCATAACACGAAGCTAAATCATCAGGAATAAGCCTCTTCAAATCAGACAATGTCTCTTCCAGGACTCCTTGAACATCAGCTGCATCTTGCAGAAGAATATTTATCTCAATTAACACAAGTGCACCCTGAAGAAGCATCACGTGGCTGTGCCATCAATCTAGAGAGAGGAATAGCAGTTTAATGCTCCAGCACGCAGTGATGAGGCAAGATAAACAGGAGGCTACCTCACACACTACACCACCACAGCTCTCCTGAATCCTTAAGTCCTTACAGCCCCTTGAGGACTCAAGAGCTGATTACAAAGTTTATGAAAATTCAGGCATTGAAACCAGACATTCAGGCTGACATCATGTAGGAACTGGTACCTTCCCACAGAGATTAAGCAGAAGAAATGGTGTATCAAGCTCTAGTCCTGGTTCTGGGGTTCTCATTAGCAGACAGACATTTTCAGGTTTATTATTTATTCTTTTTGAGCTACTAGTGGACTTACCATAAGGGACAAATCTGCTGGCATCAGAGAGTTAAGGAAAATTTATTTGAAAAAACAGGTTTTTAAAAAACTATTTTATTTTAATGAGCAGTCCCAAATACCCAGAGCTTGTGCCTTACTGTAGAGATTAGAACTTTCCCAAAGTATTATAGCCATGGAGATGTTGATTCCTGTCCCAAGAGAACAAACATATTTTGAATGTTTTATTTTGAGATATAGTCTTAGCAGTGATTTCCCTTTTGGGTCAAATTGGCTTATAGAGAGGAAAGTGAGAAGAATATCTCTTTTATTATATAAATAACATATATGCATACATATATGCTTATATATGTATAGATACACAAACACTACCCCTCTAGTCCATGAGCAAGGAATGTGCTGCATCCAGCTCTGGGGTACCCAAAACATGCACACTGACCTGTTGAAACCAGTCCAGAGGGGCCCTCCAGGATGATGGGAGGGATAGAGCACCTTTTCTACGAGGAAAGGCTGAGAGAACTCATGACTTAACTGCAGCTTTCCAGTACCTGAAGGGAGCCTACAAGAAAGATGGAGAGGGACTTTACACAAGAGCATCTAGTGACAGGATGAGGGGGAATGGTTTCAAATTGAAGGAAAGTAGGTTTAGACTAGATATTATGAAGAAAATTTGCACTGTGAGAGTGGTAAGGTGCTGGCACAGGTTGCTCAGAAAAGCTGTGGTTGCCCCAATCCTGGAAGTATTTAAGGGCAGGCTGGATGGGGCTCCGAGCAATCTATTTTACTGGAAGGTCCCCTTGCCCATATCAGGGGGCTGGAATGAGATAATCTTGAAGGTCATCTCCAACCCCAAACATTCTGTGATTTTATGATTGTGTGATATATACATCACATAAGCACATACATATATATATGTATGTGTGTGTGTGTATGTCTTTATTTTACTACAAGTTATCTGGGCCAGGAGACATAAGTACTATTCATTTCTTATCCCAGTGTAAATTAGGGTATCATGCCCTTTGTAACACAGAAATTATGGCACTAAGGTTCCTGCAGCCCTGGGTTGACAGTTTTCCCATCACCAACAGAAGGACTGATTTCCAGGCTGTGCCTTGCTTCAGTCACTTCCAGTGGGCTTAGGTTATCAGACAAAAAAGTAGGAGCTGCAGGTCAATTATTGATAACCTTCTGGAGGAAGGTTGGCTCACTAGATCCAGCCCAAATCATAATTCAGCCTTTGGGATAGAAAATACAGTTTGAGAACACTAGTCAGAGAAAAGGTGTTTGAAACAGGATAAGCTTGAAAAGGAACTTTGACCTATAGTTAAGCTAATGTTACTTGGGAATTACCAAAGGCCCAAATGAGCTATGACTTTTTTAACTGTAAAACTACAGTGAAAAATGAATTTTTAAAGTTGCTGTTTGGCTAAATCTAGAAATTCTTTTTTCCCCATTTTTAAGTTCCTTTCAGTCTGTATATTTTCCCAGTACAAATTGCACATGGATATTAAAGAAACCCAAAAGATATTAAATATATAGTTGTCTGCCTGTATGAGACCTGATCTGCCTAATGAGTGCAACTTGTAGAGACAATGACAATGTACAAGACATTGCTAGAATACATATGTGGATTAAAAATAAACAGTGACTGTCTGTCTATTGCCAGAATGAATGACCAAGGGAGAAAACAAACTACAGAGTTAACAAGTGGTAATCAATTCCCTTAAGCATTTTACTCAGCCACATGACACCATGGATTGAATACAAAAATAACTTTCCTGGGAAGAATTAGTTGCTGAAATATTATAATGGAGAAAGAATGCAAGAAGAGTTTGAGAGGGATCAGCCTTGCACTGATCAAAGCCACAGCTTTGGAGAAGCTACCAGAAATCCTGATAATTCACTGACACCTCATTTCACTTTTAATGTATCTGATTGTACCCTTTGTATCATACATCTCTCTCCTTCAGTTGTCCTTGAAACTTCCATTCAAAATGTTGCTTAACACTTTTTTGTCTCTGTTGCTTTTAAAGAGCATGTTCAAAATTCATCTTACAGTAACCTGCAAATTTCAGTCTTGGTATTGTGATGGTTTGCAGAGGTGGACAGATGTCTGATCAGCTTGATGTATCTTCTCTAAAGCTTGCCTCCAAAGACTAGTTTCTGCACTTTGAACAAATTAAATTATCATTCCATCTCACCACCTTGTTTCCCTTCTCTGCTTCAGAGACAACAGGCAGATCCACTTCACTGACTTCAGTCTAAAGGCTCTAGGACAGTTATTCCATCTCAGAGCTTCAATGCTCAGCATCTTGCCTTAGAAACTTCTAGAAAACCTAGTATTTACACAGAGAGATAAGACAAAGGGAATGGGCTTAAACTGTCAGACAAGAGGTTTAAATTAGATATTAGGAAGAAATCTGTTCAAGGCCAGATTGGATGGGACTTTGAGCAACCTGGCCTAGTGGAAGGTGTCCCTGCCCATGGCAGGTGGGCTGGAACTAGAGTCCAGCCCTTTAAAGTCCCTTCCAACTCAAACCATTCTAGTATTCATAAACCTCAGAGAGCAGATGGACAATTAATGTGTTGCAATTGCTGTCATGTTCCTGTGTAAGAGTCTGTATTTCTATACCTTTACCTGTAACTCTTATATTTAACTCTGTGCTTCTTGGAAAGGATGCCTTCTTGCCTGTGTTTGTGCAATACCTAGAACAATGAAGCCTTGGCCCATTTCTGAAACTGCTGGATACTTTTCCAGTGAAAACAACAGAAATCAACTGTTTTAATGAATTAGTTAGGTCTCTTAAGCACACCAAAGGTCCCAGATTCATTAAACTCTTACTGAAAAATGCATGGAAGCCTTGTAGCGCATTGTAAAAATAAACATAAAAAAGGTAAATAAAAAAGTGCTGTCGTGCATAACTCAAAGGTTAGTTTAGTTTTGTAGAATAACTGTAATCTTAATGGAAATTATTTAATTGGAACTCTGAGGTTTAGGGTGTTATTTTGTCTGAGCAAAAACATATTAACCCAAAGAAAGCCCAAAGACTTTGGAGAACCTGAAGGCCTAGTTACCTTTCACTTCTTTACTCCTTTCCTCCTCTTCTCTTTTCCTCTTCCCATCTGTCATTATCCATAACATCACTTTAAGACAGTGTAACCTGTTTTTCAAGTGTTAAGAGATGAGAGCTTTTAACTGAATATTATCCTATATAAAGAAGTATGCCACTATTTTGCTGGTTGGAATATGCCCTGCAATTGTTTTCATGGATCTACTTAGCTCCAACATCTGGAGATTTTAACTGAAGTGCAAATGAGAGTATAACAGAAGCATATTAATTAAGTACTAACCACAGGCTTTGGCTCTGCTAAGCATGCACTAAACAAAACACAAGAAATATGGGTCAAAGAAGCAAGATATTAGATTACTTCTGAGTGCAAAAATAATGTATTTGATTTTAGTGGGGCATTGCCTATGCAACTCATTAAACTGTACTCTGAAAACTTCTGTTTCTAAACAGATGAGCAGTACTTGTTACTCCAAATAACAAGTATGTAAAGAAAGACCTACAGACTGTTTTTAATGTGAAACATTTTGGATTTACCTACCTGATGTAGTAATAAACAGTATTCTAACAATCTATGCATAAACTGAAAACTTTGGCCTAGAGGGTTCAAAATAAACAGTGTTGATATACTGGTGCCCAATTAGATGTGGAGTTTACCTTTTCAACTCATGATCATCTATCTAATAAGCTGAATACCTGGAAGCTTTAATGTGGTTCATTAAACACTGCAGGAAACCCACAAACAAGAAATAAATGTCTTATTAACCTCCTCAATACCACTTTAGTGTGTTTACAGGCAAAGTATCAACATAACTCAGTGAATAGTGAAGCATTTTGTGGTTGAGATTGCAAATGCAGAAAGTCATAGAATCACAGAAGGGTTTGGGTTGGAAGCAGCGGCTAAAGACTGCATCCACTCCAACTTCCTAGCCACGGGGAGGGACACCTTCTACTAGATCAGATTGCTCAAAGACCATTTTGATCACGGACATTTGCCACTGAGCAACCTCTCACTGTAAAAAACTTCTTATCTTTAGTCTAAATGTATCCTCCATTAGTTTAAAACCATTGTCTCTTGTTCTGTCGTTAGAGACCTTGGTTAAAAAAGTCTTTCTCTTTCTATGCTATATACCCTTTTTATAAATTGAAAAGTTGCACAAAGGTCTCCCAGAAGCCTTTTCTTCTCCAGGCATAACAACCCCAACTCTCTCAGCTTGTCTTCACAGGGTAGGTTTTTCAGCCTCATGGTCAATTTTGTGGACCTGGATGCAGCACTGCAGGAGGGGTCTCACCAGAGCAGAGCAGAGGGGCAGAGTCCCCTCCCTCACCTGCTGCCCACACTGCTTTGGATACAGCCCAGGACATATTTGACTTCCCGGGCTGTGAGCTCACACTGCTGGGTCATGTGCACCTTTTTACTCACTAATATCCCCAAATCCCTCAAATAGGACTGCTCTGAATCCATCCCTTCTTCAGTCTGTATTGATACCAGGAATTTCTCCAAGGCAGGTACAGGACCTTGGAGTTGGCCCTGTTGAACGTAATGAGTTTAATGATACAAAATAACACCTGCTGGAACATCAGTATCCATTTGATAAATCTGTTCTTGAAGGATTTGAACCAACAAGTTTCAGAGTTCCAAAACATCAGCTGCAGTCTGATTACAGCCTGTGTCACTGTTATGTAGTATGATTATACAGCATTAAACATTCTTAGTTTTCAATACAGTGATTAGAAAAGGTGGGAAGAAAACTTCTTTTAAGGAGGATATAGATGGACACTAAATAGCCTTCTCCAGCATGCACTTCAGAAAAGGAAGAATAATGTTCTGTAGTGTGACTGTTCAAGGTAAGTCAGAGGTTTCCATTTATGGCCAAATGCCTGCTAAAGATTATTCTTTAACAGTAAAATAATGTAGGAATTCATAGGAGTCTTGGTTCATGGAGAAAGAGAAGAGCAGGGTCATCCAGAGGAAAGCAAGGGGGGAGAAAGAAGTGTTCTGATGGATGATATGAAGTGCTAAAAGGATGCAGTGAGAGATTCAGAACGAGGAGAAAAAATGTTGAAGGTGTCTTAAAAGATGTAAGAAAACTGCTGGCTCTGGAATTACATTACAGCTTCCCTTTTCCTGTCAGTACACTTCTTAGATTCTCGTGATAATTAATGTCATATCCAGGTCACAAAGCTCTATGACCAATTTCCATTTCCAAGCCCCAACAAGGGAGATCAATGTTGTTCACAGATCTATTCATTGTGAAAAACTACAGAGATATAGTAATAGAAAATACTGAAATTCTCATAGTGGCACTGGTTTATTTTTTGTTTGGTTGTTTGTTTGGTTTTTTTTTTTTTTTTTTTTGTTTAGTTTTGTTCGTTTGTTTGATTGATTTGTTTCTTTTTTGTGTGTTTTTTTTGGTGGTTTTTGGTTTGTTTGTTTGTTTGTTTTGTTGTTTTTGTTTTTGTTTGTTTCTTTTTTTTTTTTTTTGTCCTGGCATATCTTCACCAAGCGATTGTGTTATTTAATCTGAGATTAACATGCCCTTATTGATGGAAAACAAAACCAATGTCTCTGTTCAATTTTAAAGAATATTTTGAGAGTGGTAATCATTCTAGTTATTTGGAGATGATAGGAATAGGCTCATGTGGGCTATTTTGTCCTCTACCTTCCTATTTACCCTTTTATCTTTATCTCTGTAGCACTCACAACTGTAGCATCTAAACACAAATGACAGCCAGAAAACTGGTACTGCTATTTAGATTTTTCTAAAAATCCATCAGAAATGCTGTAATATAATAAGAAAAAATTTGAAAGGTCATATGAACACTTTGTTTTTTTCTACTAACACGAGCCAAACACTTCTTTCTTCCCCTAGCTCCTGGCTTTCAGTACCACAGCAGCATCTGGAGTGCTCAGATAGGGTGGGGGCAGACTTTAATGTGCTGCATTCCATACAAACTAGTGGGGAAAGACAGTCTGTGTGAAGAGTCTCAGTGTAAAAAGCTGAAAGAAAGGATGTCTTGTTTCCTCTTCATAGGTGGCTTTATGCAATGTTGAAAGCTTCTGCACTGGCATCACACTCGAGAGAAGACTTCTTTGTTCCAGTCAACACTTCAATAAAACTTCACCTCTTTCATCACGGGCTGTCTTGATGTCTTGCTTTACCCTAGATTTTTCCAATATGACTTTTATCTTGAGATGGGCATTTGGAAAATACACACTCCTGCACAGTTACTAGCAAATTATTGTGTACATCAGCCTCTAACAGAAAAAAATGTTGAGATTTCCCACTGAGCTTGGCTCAAAATAATCAATAAGTTTAGATGAAGGGAATACTTTTTCCTCATGGAACATAAGCAGAAGCGATGAAAACAACTCTGAGGTTAGTCCCCTGGTTTTACTGACCCTCATTTGTAGGATCACAGGGCATTTCAGTTTGGAAAAGAACTCAGGAAAATATCCAGTCCACCCCCTGCTCCAAGCATGGTTAGCTAGGAGGACACACCAAGTTTTCAGAACTTTGTCCATCCTAGTATTGAAAATCTCCAAGGGTGGTTGTCCTGGTTATAGTAGCCAGAACCAGTTTGTCACTGTGTGGGTGTGGATTCTAAACCCTCTGTGTAATTTCTTATGAACTGCTCACAATGGATCATTTGCAGCATCTGCCCAGGGCACACCTGATCCCTTAGGCTACAGACTGGGTGTTTAGGAACTTCTGTGGGAGAAGGAAGTTTTCCTGCCTTCACACCTATGACTCAGGTGTGAGAACTTCCCTCCGGGGAGCCATCAGCACCTTCACACCCACCTGAGGGGTCATGTCTGCTCATGGGTCATCAGGGATGCCAAAAATATACCATGATTGACCTCACAGAGTAAATCACTCATTGTGAAACACCCTACTCTGAGGGAGGGACTGGTCGTTCCCATCAGAGCCCAAGCAAATATAAGCTTGGGGTTTTAGCATTGGGGCCATTCATCAGACCCAGAGGAGGACCAGAGCCTCAATAGGACTGTAACCATCATCTTCACCAGCAAGTTTTTTCTTTCTTTTTTCTACCTTGCGCTCAGGGGGGCCATGGGGTGTTCAGCATGGGAGTTGGTGAGCTCCATTCTGCTCGTGCCCCACTACGCTGGGCCTCACATCCGTTTTTGTGGGTCAAATGGATTTTCTTTCTGTATCAGTGTATTTAGTGTGATCTTTTTATTAAATTGTTATTCTGACTTGTAATCTCATTCTGAGTTGTGCTTGTTTCTCCTGCTGGTTTAATTTTAAATCAACACACTGGCCTAAAAAGCAACTTGTCTGGGTGACTTTTTCTGATATTTATGATGAAAAACCTCTTTTTTATACTCAGTTTACACCTTTTTTTCATTATTATTAATTTTTTTTACTTTTTCATGTACCCTTCAGAAGACAGGATCCTTTAAGAGATGCCAAGTGGCATAAAAATAACCTTGTTAATGAACAGCTTAACGACTCTTGATCATTAGCTGTCATGATAATACTGAAAAAAACTGAAAGACAAAACACATATTTTGTGACATCTAGAGTCCAATGCAGAAAATGAGAAGACTTGAAACTGCTAAATTATGTTCTTGGATGGCCATAAGGTGAAGATAAAATAGAAACAAAACAAAAGGCACATGCACAAGCTATATTTAACCAAGATTTATTAAAAATTATTTCTCTCTGCAAATAATGTACCAAAACCAATCCTGTCAGAGAGAGCTCAGAGGATTTCCAGCTCTTTAAGCAAACTCTGGTAGGACTAACCCTGATATTTCTGTGAGGCACTCTAAATGCGTCAAATCAGTCAGTATCCATCAGCCTCTAAGGCTAAGATTGTTGTAGTTTGCCCTTTAACAAGGAATACATCAGGTCTAATTGCATGGAAGTGATTGGATGGTTTAGTTTACTACTGCACTGTTGGTGCTCTGCCTGAGATTTTAAAAGCCAGCTTGGGAACACAGAGTGAAAGAGAGAAAGACAATTAGGAGGTTTGGACTAAAGAAGCAGCCATTTCTCTCTTATTTTACCTGTCACAGAACTTTTCTTTGTAAGTGTTTATTCCCAGGAGTTTGATTTTCCCTTGGCAATGAGTGAGTCATGTATTTACAAGATAATATTCATTATAAGCATAAAAATCATATTCTATTTCTGTATAATTGAGGCTCTGTGTGTGTGAGGGAAATAGATTAGCAAATTCATATGGGATGGCCATAACATTGAGAAATCTTAGTTCATCATATAGCAAGCAAGTGAAAGATTCTTCTTCTCCAAATCAGATTTCTAAGAACAAAAGATGAGACCAGTAGCTAAACTGCTAGTCAAGGGAGCAGGAAACATTTTATTTTTATTTCTAACCCCTTTCACTGTTCTTTACACTTTTATTGTAAACCCAGGTGAGTCACAAAGGCGTGATTATATTTTTCTGTTTAAGTACCTGAGACACTTTTCAAATAAAGTCATTGTCATATCTTAGATATTTTCATAAGGACATTTATATTAAAGGTTACATACTAAGCTCATATAAAAAAAAAAATCTTTAAA
The DNA here is from genome assembly GCA_013399695.1 of Formicarius rufipectus. Classification (NCBI taxonomy): domain Eukaryota; kingdom Metazoa; phylum Chordata; class Aves; order Passeriformes; family Formicariidae; genus Formicarius; species Formicarius rufipectus. The sequence continues at coordinate 219,529 of VXAU01001243.1, read as the reverse complement.
AATGCCTTGAATGAATGAAAACTAAGTGTTCCAGTTGATGTTTTCTGCTAAAAAATTCCACATACTTAAAAAAATGTAGGATTTCTACAATTATTTTCCTGTTGGACAAAAATTGCATCATAATTTGGTCTTTCTCCAATTTTTGCGAAGATGACTCCACACTGAGGGTCCAATGCACAGGGATATCATTCATTTATCACTGTGGTACTGGCCAAATTTGTCGCCTCATTAGTACAGTGCTGTCTGATGACACTGGATTGTTTATATTGCATTTCAACTGCCTCCCACATGACCAGAATATTCAAATTTTTGCTATTTACTTTTTAGATTTTTTTTTTCATTTTTTTTTTCCATAGCTTGTGCTTCATTATCAAGAAGCAGAAGGTTTGAGTTGAGGTTGGCTATGTGCTGTGTGGCAGCAGTGGTGATAATAGTGACCTCTTTGCTTGTTCCTCTCTAGTAGAATTGAAATATGCACAGACAAATACAGATTGTTCAGGGTAATCTCTTTTGGAGCAAAAAAAAAAAAAGTCCAGACATTTTTTAACACTCTGCTGTGGTATCATCTAGCTAGTTGAACACACTCTGTGATGAACATTTTAATAGGAATCAGAAGAGAAACAAACTAGCTGGCACATGGCTAAACTCTGGAGAACAAGTGTCCTTGAAATGTGTTGGTTTAAGATTGTATTTGTTTAAAGCCAGTTTCACAACACATGAGGAACATACCATTTGTCATGCAGACAGGTGACAGGTATGCTGATGAGTGGGAAAGAAAGATGTCCAAACCCTAAGATGAGCAAAAGGATGTCCCCAGGGCAATAGTCACAGCTTCAAGCCTGCCAGACTTCAAGGAGTGTTTGGAAAATGTCATTGGGCATGTGATGAGATTCTTGGGATGGTCCTGTGCAGGGCCAGAAGTTGGACTCCATGATCCTTGTCGGTCTTTTCCAACTCAGGACATCCTATGATTTTTTGAAAACCAGATATAAGACTCATGACTGATGATTCAACACAGCAAAAAGGAAATGAAACATCAGAGCTTTTGTAGAATAGGGTGGTTGGCAGGACCAGCTGGGCAGGTTATTAATGTCCTACACAAAGAGAATGACAAGTCATTGATAAAACAGAACTCTGGTAAAAGGCCAGACCTGATTGTGTGCTCACTGCACAGAAAGCTGGTATCTGTAAAGCAGCCATGCAAACAGGTCCTTAAGCCTCCTGTAACAAATTATTCTCTACTTGAAATGCTCTATGCATCTAACTAAACAACTTAAACCACGGGTGAAATTATTTTTTGGTTATTGCCTCCTTCACAGGAGAAACACTGCTAGGAGGAAACAGAAATGCTGTAGTAAATAATGTTATGTTACAATGAGACTGCAAAAGACGAGGTCACTGTGGTTATCTGAATTTAAAAGTGAATTTAGTTATTGCCTAAGGATACATGAGATCATAGTGAATAGGGCTAATCAAGAACTGTTTAAATGAATACTTCCAATTCAGAAAATTTTGATTCACTGAAATCAAAATACTTGAACACAATATACATATGAAAATATTTTTTCAAGAGTATTTCCCAGTTATTCTGTACAAAATATGTGAATATCTATTGTCACAAGTATTTGACATTTTATCCATAAATCTCCCTGTCACATACAGATAATATCCCAAGCAATGCGACAACATAGGAGTCAAAAAAATTCCACCTCAAAACTGTCCAGAGCTGATAAACAAGTTGTAAGGCTGTTAGTTTGTAACCTTCTAGCTGTAAAACATACACCAAAAAATGTGTGTATCAACAGCTCACACATGGGAATAACTATCTCAGGTTTACTAATACTACGGCAAAATAAATTTTAAAATTCTCTTTTTCTGTTTTCTAGTAGTTGAGGTTGCTGTATAACTTGCCATAGGAGTGATAACTAAAAGTAGGTTTCCATATTCAGCTTTTTAAATAACACTGCTTTGCCTCTCTTTCTTTACAAAATAGAAATCCGACAGGCCTAGGAAACATATTAACTTCCCCTTCACCATTGGTCAAGAGACTGGTATCTCCACAATCAAGGTGGTTTTTCGTACACATCAGTGTTCCATAAAGCACACCTTTTCTTTCTTCTTCTCTGAAATCTGCAGAATAACTGCCTTGAGCAACTCTATTTACCTTCTGCTTAATTGAAAAACAGGAAATATCTGCAAGGCACTTCCTCTTACCCCTCCCCATGTGAATCCTGTTATTTCCCTGAAAATGTTCAAAGCCAGGTTGGATAGGATCATGAGAAACCTGATTCAGTGGAAGGTGTCCCTGCCTGTGAATGATCTTTAGAGTCCCAAACCCAAACTATTCTATGATTATGTGATGATCAACTGCAATGTCATTACACCCAAGTGGCCACTATGACATTGTCCCTTACAGATTTCAAATTCTTTTTTCTTCCCACATAAGTTTACTCTGCTGCTTCTGGAAAAAGAAATCTACCTTCTATCTGTCACACTAAACTCTATTATTTTTGACTTTGATAACCTCAAAAGAGAGACTGAGTCTGGATTTAGATGTCATGTATCTCATCCCTTGTGTATGACCTATCTGACATCAGCTGAATTTCAGTAATGCAGCAGTTCTGTGTTTTTTACTGTACTAGTGGTTTCTTGTTTATACTGATGCCTTACATTGATGTCTTTAGATCTGCTGTGATTAGTTCTAGCATTTTTTTAATGTTATTTTTCATTTGGCACCTGGAAATCAATTTAATATTTACAACCAGTAGTATGAACATATTTTTATTTTTATATGGTTCAGATATAGTCAATGTATCTAGTTCAATCAATCCAACCAATTTATATAGTTCTATTTATCTATTTTGATATAGTTGATTTTAATATCCTAGAAATCATAAGCTTGGATGTCTTTTTCCACAGCTCTTCTCTTCAGGCTTGATACAATGAGAACATGTACTTCATTTTCATCTATTATTCCAACATTTGAAATTATATTCTCTTCTACTCTCACATCCCACCTGAAGCAACCTTAGTTGAGTCCTTGCTTCTCTCTGTTCCACTTCATTGTGGAACCACCTATTTGTCTGCTTCTTTGCTTGGTGATACTTGACTCAAATTGCACATTCTGTGGTCTCTATTTTAGGTCACCTAAGGCCACGTTAAAAATGAATTACAAAGAAACACCACGGACACAGCAAAAGAACTAACGTAAGTCTCTCAGAAGCTTAAGTTAACTCCAGTTAATGAGAGATGGTTGTGGTCTGTCATGGGATTCTGGCAGTGTCAGAACTATCATGGCATCAGGTTGGAAAGAATCCATGAGATCTAACTCCTCTAACTCCTAAACTCACAACCTGTTTAAGGTCAGTATTTTTTTTTCTGCCTGTGTGACTTGGATGCAAAGATATGGGCATGTGGAGCAGGAAAAAGACCACATTGCTACAGGCTATTAATGTGTCAGCTACAGGTAGACCAGTAAGGGCAGTGAAAAAAAAAAGGCAACTGGATGCTTAGTGTATGAGGGTTGACAGGTCTGAAGTGTGGAATCTGACACTGAGAAGTCCACATATCCCACTGCACAGCTCAGGAGAAGGAAGGGGGTTGATACCACACAGAATCGGACTCTGATGGAGAAAAGTACAAGGTTATCCATGATTGACAGCAGAGGTTTCCTCTGACACCTGAACAATCCTCAGGCGCCTGCTATCTGGGGAGGGCCCTGTCTAAGTTTAGAGAACTTAGAAAAAGTTTATAACTAAAACAGACAAGTGTCCTTTAATTTCAAAACAAAATTTAATTAAGGTATGATAAATGGAAGGATAACAGTTCCTAGCTATGATATATATATGTATATTCAAGAGACAACAGAACAACCAAGGCAGAATGAATAAAAAACTCCTGGATCAAAGCCCCCCCCCCCACAAACACACACACACAGTCTGTCCCCGGTATTTACGGGCAGCAAGCGAGGAGATGAGCGGCTGGTGTTGGGATGCCCCCGGGGGGGGTTGGTGGATGGGAAGAAAGGCTCCGGTGTGTCCCTCCGAAAGGCTCGGGGCTGCTGGTCTCGGGCTGGAGCTTCCGATGTAAGAAAAGTTCTCCCACGTCTAGGATGGGCGCCGCTGGCTCCCTCACAGAAGGCCCGGTGTAAGGGGCCCCCCCCGGCTAGCGATGTCGTCTCTGTCTCTCTCGGGCAAAAGTCCACAAACAGTCCCAAAAAATCAAAGCTTTGTAATCCAGGTATGGGAAAGGGAAACAGCAGGAAAAGCAAGAAAGAAACCCAAGACTCCGGGGTTTCTCCCTCCGCCGTCTCTCCCTGCCGATTCCCGTTGCCCCCTCTCCAAAACCCGTGTGCCACTCTCCCCCCCCTTAAGCATGGTACTCTTGGTTCTTTTGTTAGAGACAAATGGCCCGGGCTGGGACAATTCACTCCTCATTGTGAGGGTGGGGGAAGAAAAATTCCTTTAGAACCTGAACCTATAACAGGCCCTCATATCAAGGCTCAGATCTCAAAATTTAAGGGGACAGAGGATTAAAAAGTGCCAAAAAAAAAGACAGTATCCTGGCAGAGTGTGAAGGACTCCTGTGGGGTTATACAATAACATACAATGGCACTATAATTACCCCAATGGTTGAAATAAAGCAACAGGCCACAGAATTGTAACAGATCAGACATGTAGAGGAAATTTATACCTTGAGAAAAACTCTACATTTCTTTCTCTTAAAAGGTTTTCTTTTGCTTTAAAGGGAGAGATCTCTTCAGGAAGTAAAATAGATTAGCATAGACTATGTACCAGGACTCAAAATCGAACATTACATTGTGAGCTACTCCAAAGAGGAGAGAATTAGAGTGATGAAATGTTATGTGCATTTAATAATGATTTGGATGCAGTGACTAAATCCATAAAAATCCACTTTATTTTTTTCCAATAACATACAAACTAAACTAAATATCCTAAAGCCAGGACATATCACAGGTCTATATTTAAGCCTTTTGAGGATTTTCACTCTGAATATGTTCTGTTTAGCAATTAATGATCTTTATTTCTCTGTTTTGTGGGTTCTTTTTATTTGATTTGGTTGTTGTTTTACCCTGAGATATTCTTTTAATTCCTTTTAAGTGCACTTCTAACATGAATCATTCAATCATAAAATGGTTTGGATTGGAAGGGACCTTAAAGATCCTTTAGTTACAGCCCCACTGTCATAGGCAGTGACACCTTCCACTAGACCAGGTTACTCAAAGCCCCATCCAGCCTAGCCTTGAACACTTACAGAGGTGGGACAACCACAATTCTCTGGGCAACCTGTTCCAGTGTCTTGTCACCCTCATTGAAAAAAATTTCTTCCTAATATCTAATGATCATGGATCTGATCTCTTTAAATATCACTGCTTAGCCTATTGATTAAATTGTGTTACATCCACTTATAATATAAAATTAGATGTCCTGGTCTGAGTGTGGTCACAGTGCTCATTATAAGATAACTGTAAAGAAGTGAATTGGATTTTTTTTTGTTTCAAAAATATCAGTGGAAAATCACTCTTTAATATTGATTGCATAAAGATCTACATTCCTGCTAAGTAGTGCTGAGTATATGCAGTTGAAAATGTGACATTCTGCTACCAGTACTATAAACTACTTTAAACTAAATATGTGATCAGTTGGATCATGAACTGCTATTGTACAGCAAAGATCTCCCTAAGAATCATGGAATCATTAAGGCTGGGAAAGACCTCTAAGACAGTGTTCACCACTAAACCATGTCCCTAGGTGCCACATCTACACACCTTTGGAACAGTCCCAGGGATAGTGAATCCAGTGTTTCCCTGTGCAGTGTATTCCAGCCTGTCCAGTTTTGTCTGTAGGTCCTTCCTACATTCAAATAGAGCAACACTCCGCCCAAAAGAAGCTGGGAACGGAAGGAATGTGGAAGCTGTACCTGTCAGTGGTGACATGGTCATCATCCAAGGGTCTCTTTGATCGTGCACATGCTCTGCAAGCAGCACTGTAGTCTAGAAGATGCTTGCAGAGACAAAAGTAATTCTGGAAGAGCAGAGGGAACACTACATACTTTGTGTCTGACTCAGCTGCTGATGTAGGGGTACCTGAGACAGCCTGGGATATTCAAGACATTCACTCTGAGTCAACAACTGGAACCATGGGGGATATGTAGTCTGTGGGAGCAGCATCTGGAGGTCAGGCATGGTGTATTAGAACCTTACAAGGCATTTAAATGTCAGCAACTGAACTGAAATTCTTGAGTTCTGAGTTTTTATTTCTGTGGCAGGTCTAATTCCTGACTGCCATAGTCCTTGCCCTCTTTCTGTGGAACATGCTCCAGACTAATTCTTCTGTTCATTTACCTTCCTTGCTACTTGTTTTAGTTGAATAACAACACAGTAATCTTACAGGAAAATGCTATTTTTTTTTTTCCTTCTGGACTGTAAAACCATAAGACCTTTACAGAACATCTTGTAAGGAAGAAGGTGGAAATGAACAAATGGCAAGGGAAATGCAATGACCAGCACTGAGGCTGCCATGGAAACATAGCCTAAAGCTAACAAAAGACAAATCCTACCAGTACATACTTAATGAAATTTTGATAAAAAGCAGGCAAATCTGCTATTATAGACATTATTCTTGTTAGTCAACATTGCTATCACTGATCTAAGCTGCATCCAAATTAAAGTGTTAGCTTAGAAGACTTCTCTAGGAAGAATATTGGGACATAGGCACACAATTTAAGCACCTCTATTTATTGTGTGAATGGGAATTCTTCCTTTAATGACATCAGGTACCACTTGTTTTCAGCTGCTTTTTCTTTTTCTTTTTTTTTTTTTTTGAGAGAGAGAGAGGGGGAGAGGAGGGTTGGGGGGAGGCAAAAAATGCTTTTTATCTTGCCAGCAAAATGTGTAATATTTTGAAACTTCAGGATAGATTGTACAAATAATCAGAACTATCTAAATCTGGACTCATTTGGACAACCACACCATGTCTTCAATCTCTTCAATCTGGGACTTTTTTTTTTTTTTATTTTATTTTTTTTTTTTTTTTTTTTTTTTCCTTTTTTTTTTCTTTTTTTTCCTTTTTTTTTTTTTTTTTTTTTTTTTTTTT
>VXAU01001243.1:145529-212393 GCA_013399695.1 Formicarius rufipectus | reverse complement strand
TTTTTTAACACGATGATGTATTTTGCAAGTACCATTGTTTGAAAGGGCTCCCTCTCACTTAATTTTCAAAATCACAGTGTGTTGATGTGTTCACCTTTTTTCTTTTGAGATGGTACAATCACTCTGTCTATAACATCTTTCTGAAAGGGAAGTGATGCTTTAAAATATTTAGGACACTTTTTGTCAGTCATTCAGTAACACAAGATGTTAAAGCTTGCTACCAAATTCTGGGAGTTGTGTTGATCAAATAATACAAGGAGCTTAAGATCTAATCATATATACCTAGTCAATCCCCAAAAAAGGAATGGAATGCTAATTTCCTTGGTACATAACATACTTTATCCTCACCAGTGACCTTGAGATCAAGAATGGATATGCTGATTCTGACAGAAGATTAAAATTATGTTCTTATAACACTATAGAAAAAGTTTAATTCCTTAGAAATGTGAGATTCAGAGCAACAACCTTTGAGAAGAAATATGAAGAGGCAATTCAAATATTTTAGATTTCAGACAGACCTATTTCTTCCGGAGCTTGAAATTCCAAGATCCTGAATACGAGATACTGACAGTAGGTTGTTTTGCCTTGATGTGCTCTTGGAGTTATCAAAGATATGAGTGTGAATGACTCTGGGCAAACAGAGTCACATGGAACAGAACTACTGCTGGGTGAAAAATCTGGAGGAGATGTGGCTCCCTCCCCAGGAGTCATACAATGGGTATGAGGGTGCACATATGGTATTGTTTGACATAGACTTGCCTGCTGTATGGTCACTTCCCATGAGCACTTTGCTTAGAGAACAGTTTACCTCATGGAAAATGAGGATAGGTTAATTTACCTCAAGTTTATAATATCAGGGACCAGAAGAAAATAACTGGTATGCTGAACACCTTGGGTGTTTGTATACTGACATGAGAAGTGTGAAGATAAGCAAAAGGTTTTGAAAACTTTAATATGTAAACACAGCTGCAATTTATTTACTGCAGCACAGCTTTGAGGCAACTACATATGACTGCACTATGAAGAGGAAATGACTGGGGACCATTCAGAAAGAAGGGAAAAAAAAAAGGAAAAAGAAAAAGAGTAAGAAGTATAGCCCTGTGCACCAAGATTGTCTGTCATTAGTAGTGTTAGATAACTTCCAGTTATAATTCCAGAAAAGGTGAATTGAAGGGAGGTGACTGAAGGAGGTTTGACAATTTCTTTTAAAAAAGATAAAGCAGTTACATAAGCAAACAACCCCATTGCACACAAAGGTCATCATTTTAATGAAACAATAAAGTGTTTAAAGCTTATATTCAGTTACAAAAAGAAACAAGTAATAGAAACTGAGATTAATGAAATTAACATAAATATAAATTGAAATAAAATAACATCAACATGTAGACAAAGTTAGAAAGACCAAAAAACAATGTGAAGTGCAATGTGTGAGAGGCACCAAGGGTAACAAGAAATTGTACTTTGAGCAGTAAGTGAAACATCATGGAAAATCTTAATCTGATACTCAAGTTAATGTCGTTCTTAAGTGTCCCTGTAAAAGGTCAATGACTAACAGATGTCTGGAAATACTAACACAGTGATAAAAGGATAAGATTTCTGAGAGTTTTGTTTTGAATAGGAAAACAGAAATGAAAAAGTTATTACATGGACCTGATATATATCCAGTTAAAATAATCGTACTTTTTTAGTAACTATCTCTACCTTAACAATTGAAGATCTAAACCAGTAGCAATCAACAAGGCCAAATTATATGATTACATGAAAAAACTGCAATTTTCTTCTAAGACAGAGTTACTGGCCTTCTGGACAAAGAAGGTAAAAGTAAATAGTGAAAAACAAAGCTTAATTTTAACAAGGCTTATTTCATGCTCTCAGATGATCTAGCAAACAAGGAATGAAAACGTGGAAACACTATCACATGAGTCTGATAACCTTTCACATAAAGAAGCTACCAATTTCAAAAAAGAATATATTTATGGAGTCTTGGAGAAATCTAGGTTGTAACTGGTCAATCCCTTCATTAACTGTGTAAGCAATTAAAAACAAAGTTTATTTTTTCAGTTTGCTGATCATATGGACATGAGAGAAGAAACAGATACACTAAATGAAATTAATAGAACTGAAAGTAAACTTGAAAATTGACAACACAGTCTAGCAAAAAAGAATAATTGAATGAGATTAAGTGAGCAGAGGCAAGTTTGAGGTGTTAAATTTGAAAAAAAAACAATAGTTAACTACACAACTGCATCTCACCATTGCAGATCTATGGAAAGGATATCTGGGAGATAGAGAACAACGTGGGTTAAATATGAGCCAAAAAGACCGTAAGGTAAAAATAAAAAAACTTCATTTTGTGTAGCAGAAAGCCCCAAAGTCTCTAGAAGATGTGAATTCCTTCACCCCCTTTCAGGTCTAGTAATGTGTAAGGAATGATAGAATTTTGGGGTTTGAACTGAGTAGTGTGCAGTTATTAAATGTTGACCAAGAATAAACAAGAAATTGGAAAGCAAGAAAGAGGACCGAGCAGTTTCTTTAATCACCAAAATTAAATGTCTGTTGCTACACTGACTGCAATGGGTGCTTCAATACCTTGCTCAGAAGAAGACATGTCTACATTGTGGACACAAAAGTACAGGTATGGTGTGTTTTTATGTGAATTGCAGCATGGCAAAAATCTTCCCAGTATAGTACTGGGATTCATTGCCTGGTAACTGTGAGAATCTCTGTCACTGGAGGCCCTTAAACAGTACTGGATTGTTTTGGGGAATGAAGTTGGTGTGTAACTAATCATACTTCAGGGCAAAGAGGTGAAATAACTGGCCTTTTAAATCCCTCTCGGAAATGGATACTCAAAGCCTGAAGCCATTCATGTACTTAGACACCTAGATCAAATGTTCCTGTACCTCATCACAGGCAGTCATTGAATTAAAACCAGACATAATCCTGGGCTCTCTGAATGACTCCCACTTCAGCCCTCCTGTCCTCTGCTGACTAAACAGAGAGAGTACTGGGAAATCAGCTGGCTGGTAGATTCAGCTGGCTAAAGGCAGAGCCTGAAGGTAGCTGGATTGCATGGCATCTGATCTCCCTTGGATTTTTTTCTCAGCAACATTAACACTTCCATGGGTGTATGTATGGAAGGGGATGGTGGCTTTCCCCCTGATTTAGTGCTCTGCATAATTTTGTTGCCTTGTGTCTGACTCTCTGCTACACTGACCCAGTCTGACTCTTGATAGCTATGCAAATGCTCTTTTATTTCTACTCGGAAGTTAACAATCTGCTAAAAGAGAGCTCTTGAAGTAGGACTCCCAGCTACTGCTTCTTTCTACAACGTTAATTGTAAAGTGCATTTAAAACCACTCTGCATTCAAATTTTTATCTCTGCAGAACGGACTTATTATGCCACTAATTTCACGGGTGTTGTGAAGCAAACAAGTGTGAAGTATTATTCCTGGAAGGAACGGACCCATAAAAATCAATTTAACATGAAGGCTCTCTCTTTATCAGTGCCACTGATACCAACTACTTCTTTTTTAATGTACATGTATGTACAGGTAGAGGAAGTTCTATCACTTGAGACAAGCGGTATTTCCAGTTAAGCTGAACCATAAGGAAGTCAGGCAGTCCTACCAGCAGCACAAGGAGCTGGAAAGTTACTCTTTCACCAAAATGTTGTTCTCACCAGTTAGTATCGACTGTATGTGCCTTGTATCATTCCAATATGAAGATCACCTCACCAAAAGAGGTGGAATAAGACTCACCTGTAGATCTGTTTACCACCAAAGTGGAAACATCTACAGACACGCTGGTGCATGGAGACAGCACTTATTGCACTGACCTGATGAAGAGAAGATGTGAGAAGAATTCAAGCAACTGAAAGGCTCATCTCTTCCTTTTTACACTGTTTGGATTTTAGAACTCCTACAAATACTAGGCAATCTAGGGGAAAGCTTAAAATGTGATTTTTTTCAGTACAGGACTTAAAGTTTTCTGTAGCCTTCAGTATTTTCACTGTCTTGTACATCATTTAAAAAACCAAGCAACCAAAACTCCCAGAATTTCTCTCTTTTTATCACAGTTAAATCTGGATTTAGGCATTGATGAATTTTGGCAATTGTGGAATATAGACCAAGTTTTCTTCAAAAAGAGCATTCCTTCCATTAGTATTCATAACATAAAAGATCTGGTGAGAGTGGCTGAGTTCACAAGTTATTAGAAAATACGTTTATTTAGAAAGGAAGGGAATTAGCTTGATTTTAGGGAAGGCAAAGTCTTCCCCAAAGTCTTATTTCCTAAACTGACTTTTGCTAATGTGTCTCAAGAGAATACCATGGCTTTCCAGAAAATGTATGGTAACCCTTACAAAGACTTGCTGTGATTTCAGAAGCATGCCCTCAAAATTCTTCTCATGTTCCTGGTTTGGAGGTTTTGTTTTTAGTAATAAGTATGTGTAATCATGGTCAAAGTCCATCCAACTTTTGTCACCTTTGCATTTTAATGGTATCAGGAAGACAGACAAAAAATTAATGATATATAAAAGGATGAAGGGACCTTAGTTCTCTTGCATTGCCACAAAGTGTCACCCTTTTCCCATGCATTGCCTGCTTTGATTGCGTTTGTGTAGCTCAGGGAAAAAAAGGTCTTCTTTAAAGGAGACAATCCCAAAGTCCAAGGACAGAATCCAGGGCTCAGGTTGTGTCTGTGAAGTGAGAAATGTCTATGCAGATCTCTGATAAGGTAATGGAGATTAGAAAAAGAAACAACCATAAAAGAAGACAATATGTGGCGTTTTCAATCATTTACTATTGATGTTAAGTACCTTTGAAGATCACAACATGGTTAAAGCCTGTGTTTAGGCTGTTTACAGGGAATCTTATTTGTCTATATATAATCAACAATCTTTGCATAAAGAAAAATGTAAAATAGCTGTCCTTGTGCTGTGACTGACCACACTTTGTAGATCTTCATTTCCAGCTGTTCACAGTCAGCTGGGGAGATCAACGAACTGATTTCTGGGTTCTTGACACCACTGTGTTTGTAATTTGCTGTCCTTTCCCAAACCAGACAAAAACCATGTGGAACTAGGTTTTATCAAACTTGGAATTGTGGAAGGGAAACTTGTATGGATGAATAAGGAGCAAGGCAGAGTTCTGCATGTTATCCAGACTGTAGGAGGAAATGCCCTCTGCTGCCAGTTCTACAGGTATCCAGCTCTGTCCAAGCACTCTGCTCTCTACAGGATAAAGACAGAAAGAAAAACAATCTGATGTCCATTGAGTGGTGGAGGTATGAACCAGTCCTGGCTGTTGGCTGAACTGTGTACATGACTGCCCATGACAAATTGCTGTAAGATGACTGTGGGTACAACAAAATATTTGTGGGTCCTGAATCCAAGCTGTTTGCTCCTCTCATGAGAGGAAGGACACAAGTACTTCTTGAGGAGCTGCAATATAAATAATCAAAGTCACCATAACTGATACATAATAGAAAGAATTTGATCCCATAAAGATTACAGGACTTAAGGACACATAAACCACCAAATTTTCTTCAGTTGTAGAAAAATGGGTTTAGTGATGTATTCACTCATTTAAAATATGCTCAGGAAATGGATGCATGACCTAAGACCTCATGAGGGAATAGATGGGAGGAAAAGATGACTGGAAGCATTTATTTATATGAAGTGACACCATTTATTTTGATCTTGATTGCTGTTAAGTACAGTGTGTAGCTGATCCGTGTCATTTATTGTGAAACCTTTCCATTGCCAGAACAACCAAAGACAAGTAAGAAAACCTTGACTTGTAACAGTGGACAAGAAGACACTGCATGTGAACAGAGGGAGGGGGTGATCCAGCTGTGTGCATTCTGAATTCTGTACAGAACATGGGAGACATGTACAGGTAGTGTCCATAGTGAACTATGATCAGAAAGAGGGGAATGAGGGAATTGGGGTCCTAGTAAGAGTCCAGAGACAGCCAGTGGTATTCAAATTGTCAAGCTCTGGGAGTTGCAACCCAACATTCAGGCATGTAGTGGTGGAACATGTAGGTCAAGGCTGGGCCTGAGCAGACAAAGGTGCTTTCATGATTTCAGTGACTTCCTATACATTGTTACTGTATTTAGCAATAATTTAATCGGTGCAGTCATTGACAGTGCAGGATTCCATCAGACACAATAATGGTACTGCACCTCTTATACATCTATTGTTTTTGGTCAACTGGTTCTATTTGCTAAGAAGACGAAGCTGTTCCGGAGGGTGAGGGACTTTATCATTGTTGCTGTTCTGGATGGTGTTTTTTTTCTCAACAAGACTCTACAAACCTAATTTCTGTCTGAGAACTCCAGCCCAATGGTAAATTGGGTTGAAAGTAACTAACATTTTCTGAAGTGATTTTTAAGAATAGAAAAATAGAGGAATATACAGAGATCCAGAAGCTTGTTTTCTGTGAGAAAAGGACCAGAAGAGAGGAAGCATGTGAAAAATATGTCAGGTTACTAAAAGAAGTAAGCAAAAAACCAAACAAAAAAACCCACTCCGAATTTAATTAATGACTCTTGAAAATAAAATGTTTTATTGTAGCAAAAAGAAACAGAATCTTGCAGTTTTAAGCAAAAAATAGAGCTTTGTTGGATTTATAGAAATGTGTTACATTTCTGGTAATGCAAAGGAGGTGTCAAAAATCAATTTATCATTTGTTTAGGACTCAAAAAATAGAAGATGTGGGAGAATGTCAAAAAACAACATTATCTCACTCTTATGCTTTGACAACTCTGAAGAAAAATGTTCTTGACTATTTAAAGAACAATATATTAGAAGATAATGTTAACAGCAAAATGCTAGCTGGGTTTACCTACAGATAATGAAATCATTTTTACCCTTATACCGCCAATAAATATAATTGAAAAAATGTTAATGTGAATACAATGGTTAAAATGATCTCTGCTGGAAATTTCATGGTAAAGGACTAGAAGGTTTCAGATTTTTTTTTTTTTTTTTTAAAAACAAGCATTTCTTACTTCTGTTAAATTGACCAAGTAATGGGAATTCTGACATTTGCCTTGAATGACTGAGAACAAATAAAAAATTCTGTTGGTAGAAATTAGGCACCTGATTCTAAGAGGCAGTATTATTATGGGAGTCCTAATTTACATGTAGGCATTTACCTCAGGTCTTCAGGCAAATTTCTTGTTCTGACAGTGTGTTGTCATCAGACATGTTCTTCCTAATGGGGTTTTTGGTTTTCTGTTTATTAATCTACCCATTCCCTACGATTATTTCTGTGTCTCTCATTCTGCAATACCAAACTCTCTCCTTCTGAAGACTGAGCTTCTTTTTTTGATTCTGACTTCTGAAATTTCTCTGAGCTTTGAGAATGTAAAAGTTCAAACCCCATAAATAAACAGTAGAATCACTCATGATACGCAAGTAAGGAAAGCAAAGCAGTAAATAAAAAGGTAGAGAGGTTTTCTTTTCTTCTTTTTTTTTTTTTTTTTTTTTTTTTTTTTTTTTTTTTTTTTTTCTGCCTGATATTTCTCCTATCCTGATCCAAGATCAGGTTCTCCGTAGGAAGTCCTTGGCCAAAGTCCTAGTCTGTATTCATATTCAATTATTCACTTTAGAAACTCCCTTTGCCTTGCACTGAGCTGGCTTGTCCTTGTCATTTCAGCTCATGTTCTGTCATTCGGCTTAATGTCTTTGGACGGAGTACAATGCTTTGATTGAAAAAGTAATTTTTATAGTGGGGATGAACTAAATGAACATGGAGGAGGATTCATTATGCTGAAGAGAGCAGGAAGAAGACTTTGACTGTGTTTTCTCCTCCCTTCCCATTTTAGGGAGGTTAAAAGGTAGGGAGAAGTTCACTATAGAGAGATGGAGCAGAACTGCAAAACTATTTTGCTGCCTATGCTCAGTTGCAGATTTGATTATGAATTCTTAAGAAAGCAAATGCTTCTGGGTTGATGGGGTGTAATTTTGATATGAATCTTTACTGCAGAAGTTAAGGATTCTTTTCCTGGAATACAGATAGATGTGGATGTGGAACAATTTAGTTTTCATTCCTGTTTAAATGTCAGCTCATTCTAAAGGACAGAGTTAACTTTTCAGCAAACTATTTTGCAAATACCCATGAATCATATGCAAAAAGACAACAATCAACTTTTTTATCTCTTTCCCTCTCAAACCATCGTCTGATACAGAAAGAGAATGTTATAGCTGTAGACTCATGGGGAATTATTTCACTGGGGTGCTCAGGAAAAGGACAAGACATGGCATGGATACAGAAGAGAATCTTCTGGGAAAATTTACATTGGTAGACACTGAAACCTTATCCTTTAAGGAGTGTTTTTTGAAATCACTTATAGTCATAAACATAGGGATGGAGTCCTGAACAACCTAATCTAGTGGAAGATGTCCCTGTCCATGGCAGGGGAGCTGGAACTAAGTGGTCTTTAAGTTCCCCTCTATGATTCTAAGCAAGCTCTGGCAGATAGAATGAAGGATCCAACATCAAGCTACATGATTCACTTTTCTGAAGGTTAGACTGGTCTTCATTAAATTCCATTGACTTTCGATCTGTACCAGAATTAGTTTGAAATGGATCAGAACTTCATTTCACATAATATGTGTTTCTGAAAAGCATAAGAATTTCTAAGATGACTTGGTGAGCACGAGATTGTACTTTCTCCCTTTATATCTGTCATACTTACCATATTTATTGTTTTTTAAAATTCTGCTTCTAGCACTGATGAGGTGTTTTACTATTACACTTACTAATAACAAGGAAACAAAAAACCCAACCAAACAAACAAGAAAAAGGAGTAGGAACAAAGGTTTAATTTAAAGTGTACATTTTTGCAGTTGCATCCAAAACCAGTGTAATAGCATGGAACTAACTGGCAGAAAATTAGGGTCATTGTAAAGCTTGCTGTTCTCTCTTCCTTTCACAACAGTTTTAGCTCCTGTCTTCCCAGTGTATGCACAGCAACAACCACACATGGATCAAGAGGTCAAAAGGTCTTACCACCTTTCAGCAAACTGCTAATTAATGGCATATTAGTGTTCTCAGTCAGACAAACAGTGAAAACACTGCGAGTAGTAACACACTTTTGACTACAGTACACAGGCAGTCACAAATGGCTAAGCAGAAGGTCAGCTTTTTGTGAAGGTTTGAAACAGAGTAAAAAAACTCAGAGCACTGAATTTACAGCAGGAGACCTTCATCCTACAGCCACTCTGTCCCAGAATCTTTTATGTGTAAACAGCAAGCACGAATTCTTAACTAAAACAAAACGCTACACTGCATGCATAATGCCTCCCTTGGGGAGTGAAAAAGAGAGGACAAATTATGTGTGACAGATGTTAGCTACATCACTTAACACACTACTGAAAGGCATTCAGGGTGTATAGGAAAGGTACAGTGTAATGTGAGAAGCACCTGAGCAAGCTCTGAATGAGAAACTTCACATACAAACCCTGGAAGAGCACGGTACTATTATGGTTGTCCTACTACTGGATCCCAGAGGAGATTATTCAGAGCTGACATATGCCTTCATTCCAGTCACTGCACCGGGTAGTGGAGAAAGGGCGTTGGGTAGTAAGCACGTAGACTAGGCTTCATCTACAAAATGTTCATATTCCTAGACCCCATTTGGTATAAAAAGCAGATTCAGTGAGAGATTAAGACATCTAAGGTGAGGTGTCTCCTTCTGCACCAGATGCACAAGTTCCAACTTTACTCAAAGGTGCTCTAATCAGTCACTGGAGACTGGATAATGATTTACACCAGTGTAGAGGTTTATTTTAGGGATTCTTGGATTGTGCTCTAGGCTTCACCAATTAGGTGTGCTATTCAGTTTCCTAAAAATTGTCAAGTGGTGCCATCTGAGCTGCTCTGAGATAACCTGCCTGCCCTATAGATGCTGCTTCAGACTCATAGTGCTCTCCTGTAAGCCTTTTGTCAACCTACCTGTCCCAGATGGATGTTTAGGGAACTGAATGAAACCCTGACTGTCCACTGGTTATGACAGAAACAGATTCCTTGCTCATATATTGACCTTCTTGTACAGACACTTGTGTATAAGGACCTCGAGGTAGAAATTAATCTTATAAAATAAAATATGGGCCCACACAAAAGGAAAGGGGCACTTCTGAGGGACAGAAGGCGTCTGATCTGCCTGATAGTGAGGACCAGAGTGAGTGGACACCAAAGCATATTGCATGGGGTAGAAGAGAAAAAATAAGCAAATATGATGGAGAAAGAGCCTGAGAATTTCAAGACAAAGTTCTCACCATCAAATGGTCAAAAGAAAGAAGGCAATTTTCTAACATATGTAGTCTATAGATATATATAGCCTGTACTATATAACTATGCATTATAGTCATATGTTTACATTATTGTTTATTGATAAACATTCCATGAGTCTTGATACATACTCTGCACACATTGGTGGTTTGTGCTTTGATTGTTTTTTGTACATTTTTCACCCAATATGTCCTTATGTTCCAGATGTGTATACACTAAAAAATATTATTTCCCTGCAGTTAATTATTTATATATATATATCTCATTTAAGTGAGTTAAATTCAGTAATACATACCTCACACATACTTTTCTTATAGCAAGAAGAAAATACATGGATTAAATGTTTCAATTTTCACTATGACTGATTGAAGAAGTAATATTGAATAACTTCTTTAGTTTAATATGGGGGGCATTGTTGTAATGTCTATGAATTGCATAAAACCTTCATGGGTAATTTGGACCTGTTGTGGCCTGCTGTGGAAGCACAGAAGATATGGGGGCTCATGCACGTGTCCCAAACCCTGAAAGCTGGATAACTGTGGAACCAACCAAGCATGGTTGGTAACAACACACTGTAAGAAAGGTCAAGATGTGTCTGGAGGAGGAGCCATATGGAGATAGGACAACACTTTTCCAGGGCAAATATCCTCATTCTGTCCCCTGGAGATAAAGCACAACACAGCACAGCACAACACAGGTGCAGGAAAGAGACCAAAGACCTCAAAGACCTCTGACCCATTTCCAGAAAGATCTAGAGGAATGTGCATGATAAGTGATTTTCACAGAAAGCGAGAAATAGGGAAAACATTTATACAAGGTACCTGGGACCTTGGACACCCCAGGAGCTGGATCAATGATGGAGCCAGGACTGGTGATCTCTCTTTTCCTTTCTTTCTTCTTTTGTCTCTGTCTTCCCCTCTTGAATCAATCTCTCCCTGTCTTTTCCTTTTCACCCAACTCCTTTATCTAGAACCCACTGCCATGTGTGTATACTAGAAGATCAGGGACTAACTTATGCCAATTTCCATTCTAAGTGTGTGATTAACTAATAAAACTTTATAAGCTTTTGTGGACCCTCTGACTTTTGTCATTCCTCTTGCCCTTGAGTATCTATGAATCCTGAGTGTTCCCCTAAGGGTGGGACACCACACCTGCTCTGTTCTCTGCAGCTGATGGATGCAAAAATGATGTATTGGAATGAATTTCATGAGCCACACTGGTTCTGGTGGTTTGGTTGCATTCTATTGGCATTTTCTTGGTACATATGCAACAGGAATAATTCCTCCCAGAATTTTCCAAACTATATTTTATGAGCAGCACTGTTTATCTGATTACAAATTGTGCAGTAGGGTGACATTAGACCTACAGCACACATGAGGGTGAAAGTGTATGGTCATGTGGCACAGGAATTGCTGATATTGCACGTCTCTCTTGCACTGGAGAAAGGTGCATGATTGCCCAGGAAAGATGAAGATATATCTTGGGTAATTAGAGCACAGCAGTAATTTCTGTCTATAAATTTCTCAAAAAAATAAGTGACTGTTGCTTGACTTCAAGTCTCTGTACTCTGATGTTCTTCTCTGAAAAGCTAAAATACTAATATCACTCCACTGTGTCTCAGAGCTGTCATCATCATTTTGAAGTTCAGTTTAGAAGGAAAAAGGTTCTAAGCCTCCTCTGGCTTTTCCTGAGCATTTCTGTGTTTTAGCCATGATATTTTTCTTCTTAAAATGAGCTGTTTTCTTCCCCTTGTTTCTCTTTCCAAATGGGCAATAGGAGGAAATAACTGTTTGTGTGTCTTGAGAAGCAGCAAGAGTGTCTGTATACAAAATGCTGCCTCCACTGCAACACTGGCTGACCTACAAATGAGCAACAGATTTTAAACTCACCTTTCAGTATGACTAAATCCTGCTATTGAGTTAAGACACCAATCTTTGAGGGAAGAGAGTAACATATTTGGAGTATTATCATCCTGTTGTAGGTGTGGGAGCAACTAATACCTCCACTGGAGTCTCATGTACATTCTTTTGGGTTTTCACAGTAGACTTCTATGAAAATAATTGTTCAATGTCTTAACTGAGCCAATTTTGATTTCTTCAGATGGAATGACAACAGTGGGGAAATATCTGCTGGCAGTTCACAAACCAGATTATGTTTGAAACCTGCTTCTTTCTGTTGTTTGCCTTCTTGTAGGTTCAAGGAGAGTGAACCTATTTCACCATGCCAGGGCAAGGCTTTAGTGATATGAGCAGCTAAGAAAGTGATCAGGAAAAAATATGGGAAAATAAGAAGTTACTGATTGGAGAATAAAGGGGTGAAGGGCTTAGGAATGCTTGAATCATTTCCAGTAATAAAGTTCCTAACTACTTCTCCTTAATACAGCTGATTCACTGTCACCCGACTTTTGAGCACCATTAATGCCCAGTTTAAAATATCTACGAGATGGATTACTGCCCTAAATACTTTACAGTACTGGGTTTACGGTCAGGATTTAGTGGAAAGCTTCTTTCTCCTATAAATCATGCTATGAATATTGATTGTGCTACCTTCTACTTCTCTAAAAGTTTTATGAGGCTTGAAAATAAAAAACTACTGACTCTGTTTTGGTGGGAAAGTTCCTTTCCCAGAAACTAATCTGAGGAACATCTCTAAAATATACCAATTCAGTGTTTATATAGTTAAGAATGACTTTATAACATAGTGCTGCCAGTCCAGACCAATTTATTATATGCTATACAAGTGTTAAACTGCCTTAAATCAATAGTTAAGAAGACAGGAGAGTGTTTGGGTGTTATAAGTCATCATTTTAATGAAATATAGATTATTCCAAGACTATTAAACAAGTGGTTGATGTCAGGAAAATTGTTCACTTTTTCAATGCTAAACAAAACCATCTATTTTAATGGAGTAAAATCAATAAGCAGCTGAGACCTGCCATGTAGCTTGAATGCTCAAGTAAATGTATAGTTAGAACTCTCCATTGATAAGTAGATGGGCTACTGCTTGCATGCCCTGGTTACTAAATCTTACTAAAGGAAATGTTTTAAGGGAAGATTGAAAAAAAAGGAAGAAGCAGGAAACAACATTTGGAGTTAACCATTTATTTTGCTTAACAGACAGTTGATAACAACGTTTTTTTCAGAAACATTTTCCAAACTACATACAAACTGCATGGATATCAGAGGCTGAAGATAATTCAGCAGGAGGGGAAATATTTCAATTTAGCAATTGAATTGCAGGAAAAAAAAATTTAGAAAATTGCCTAAGGTTGCAAGTAATTGGTTTTCAATAATGAGCACAGTTCTACTTAGTGCTTTCAGGATTATCTTAAAAGAAAAGAGAAAAAAAATCTAGAGCAGGATTGCAAACTCACCTTTCATTCATCAGAGTGGAAAAAAGCACATCCTACCTCAGGATTAAAGCAAAGCCCTTATTTTGTGAAATTGTCTCTTCTTAAGATTTTGGATTTTCAGAATGCTAAAGCCAGCTGGAACACCCATGGTGAAGTCTCTTTTTTAAAAAATAGGCCTTATATTCAGGGGTGTTTGTGGCGAAGGCTCTAAGCTCTTTGGTATTTTATATTTTCAATTTAATTTCTCTGATTTTCTCTCTCTATAAAATGATTACAATTTCACTTAGGTAAAGGGAGACTTACTTTATAATATGGAATTTAGGGCATTCAGCTAGAATGAAGTAGACTTTGATCTGAATCATATTAAGCAGAAATTTGAAATGAGGTCTCTCATGGCTGAATACACTGGCACTTGGGTAGTTAGCTAATCACAGGACTTCTTTACTTTGATCATTTCTATCATAAGACTGAGAAAATTCCCAGTGCTTTCCAGTGCTGACTAGTCTTCATAAAATTTTTGCTTGGAAAATTCAGAATTTTTCAGTGAAAACCCTGCTTCAGGTTTCTCC
Source organism: Formicarius rufipectus (assembly GCA_013399695.1). Classification (NCBI taxonomy): domain Eukaryota; kingdom Metazoa; phylum Chordata; class Aves; order Passeriformes; family Formicariidae; genus Formicarius; species Formicarius rufipectus. Next base: position 198,168 of record VXAU01001243.1, on the reverse strand, counting down.
TCTTAGTCCAGCTGTGGTTCACTAAATCACACCCCTTCCTGTTTCCTCCACCATCAGCTTCCACTGTCTCTGATAGTAAAATATGGCTTGTGAATACATCAGAGGGCGACTGTCACTTGGCAAATTGCAACTCCTGAAGGCATGCAACTGAAAATCTAAAGAGAAGGTATTACAGAAATTGTGGCTCATTGATTTATATTCATATTTCAACAGGACATTAATTAATGCATGGTTTAAGGTTCTGTTTGTATCTGGTTGTGTCTGAACAAAGTTCAAGAGCAGTCCCTGACTTGGAGAAAAACTGAGATTTTTTCTGAAATACGCTTTTGGCAAGCACTCTGAGTTTTGAGCCAATTGTTAATGCTGGTAACTAAAGGTAACTTGCAGCTCATTTGCTTAAATATAGACATCTATTGTTATTTTATATATCCTAAAATATTCCACCTCACCACCAAATGGCTGGTCATAGAGGCAGGAACAATAGTTCTTAATCTGAAGAATATTCCTTACCTGTAGCAACCAGTGAATAGACATTGTGCATTGTGACATTGTTCTTGGAAGAAAACCTGGTAAAGCCTCTGCACACCACCCAATTAGCATGTTTAAGAGATCATTTTAAAAGAATAGTTCCAGGTATGTTGAGAAGACATGACCTTCCGTAACACTTTTCCTGCTATTTCAGTTATTGATGAAATTAATATAAAGCAGTACAGAAACACATAGCCAAACAGCACTTTTCTTTCTTTGNTTTTTTTTTTTTTTTCCTATCATAATGTATTGCTATATTTTTAAATTAAGCCCAGCAGGTAGGAAGATCCTATACCCCTTTTCAAATAAGATAATTTGTCCCTGCATTACAGCAGGTTTCTTTGATATGATATCTTTCAGGGCTCAGCCCTGCTGCTTCCTGAAAGATGAGTTAAAGATCCTTTGGAATAAATCCTAATGACTGCCTAAGTAAATGCTTTTTACAGAGATGTGTGAAGTTAGATCTCACTTTTCCCTGACATCTAGTTCTGAGACATCCTTATCCTGAAACACGGATTTTTTTTCCCCTTCTTTTCTTCTGATATACTCCTTTTCCCCATTAAAGGCATTTTACTTAAAGCTGATTGCCTTCAGCGATAATGGCATCTTGAAAACATAAAGATGACAAAAATACAGTGCTCAAGTTTCTTATGCCAGTAAGATTGAATTCAAGAGACAAAGTTGTGCCAGGTGTTCATGCAGAAAATAAAGATAAAACTTCTTGCTCTTCCATCATTTACCATTCTCAAGGACTGGGCTAAAAACTTTTCTTAGAGGACAAAACTGATAGTAAGGGAATAGCACAGCTGGCTCTGGGGCTGGGAGAGGGAACTGAAGAGTCCCAGTGCCCTTTTAGCTGTGAGAAGCTAATCTGCTGCAGGGTGTGCAAGTAGAAATCTGTTCTTTGAACATGACATCTTCTCCCTATGTGCTTTCTTGCAGATGCTCTGTGCTCTGAACCAAACATGATCAGATGATTTGAATGAGACAGGGCTGATTAGAGTAGTCAGTTTTACCTTATTTCTCTGCCTGACTGGAGAAAATGATGGCAAATTCCTGTCTCGACATTACTAGGTTCGTTACAGAAAGAGTTCTAAGAATAATATTCCTTTGTCCAGCAGAACATCATTTTGGCAGCTCCTTCTTTTTTCCTTTTATGTATTTGACACATGTTTTACTTCTGTTAACTGAAGTGAAACATGAAATTAACACTGTTTAGGACATAATTTTCATGAATATTTTCCTCATTTTTCATTGTCTTTTCATGTCTAAAATAAAACACAAGCACAAAACCATTTCCCCCCCTTTCTTTCAGTATAGCTTTTGTTTCTTTTTAACCCTAAAATCCAGTCTTGTAGTGTTGATAAAACAGATTAGAACAAAAAGTGTGTGGACAGTAGAAACTGAGAGAGACTCTTGCTAAGTAAAATCTTTAGGAACTGCTGCAAAGAATCCACACTGGGAAAAGCTTTAGGGCTCCCACATGAAACAAGGTTCATTAATATCTTTACATCCACATATCTGGTTTCATATGGTCTCTCTACTTATTTTATTCATTGTCTTCTTGCCTCATGGCTCTTAGATACTCAGCTGAAGATGTAAGATTCTTTTTCACCCCTTTGCTATTAACGGTGTTCGAGGGTGGATTAACTACTTTTTTCATGTGAGATCCAGTTTGAACTTCCAAATAAATCTGGAATAAAATCTGAAGTAAATCCTAACAGTTGGAATAGCTTTGATCTTTCATTATTTTTTGTCCTTGACTGTTTCTGCTGGTTTGTAACCTGAAGAACAAGCAGGGAACCAACCATTTGTTCACTGAGTGCCCTGTCCCAGTGAGCTAAATGCAACTCCTTCCTCAATAGGCTATGTCTTTCTGAGTCCAAGGTTGCTACATTAATTTACACGAGTTCCTCAAGGCAAAGATAATAAAATAAAAGTAAGAAACACAAAAGCAATGAGAAAAGCCTTGCCTGGTTCATAGAATCATAGTTTTGATTGGAAGTGACCTTTAGAGGTCATCTAGTCCAATGCCCCTGCAATGAGCAGGGACATCTTCAACTAGATCAGATATTGCCATTTTTCTTATAACTGAGGTCTCTACTAGAAAGTCTGAACCCATCTTTCTTACAAGCCCTTTTTAAGTACTGAAAAGCTGAAAAAAAGGTCTGTCTCACTAGGGCCTTCTCTTTTCAAGGCTGACCAACTCCAGCACTCTCAGTCTTTCTTCACAGGAGAGGGATTCTATCTCTTTAATCATTTTTGTGGCACTTCTCTGGACCCTTTTCAACAGGTTTGCGTATTTCCTGAGCTGAAGGACCCTAGAGCTGGATGCAGCACTCCATGGGGACTGGGGTAGAGGAGGAGAATCAGCTCCCCGCACTTGCTTCCCACGCTGCTTTGAATGCAGCCCAGGACATGATTGGCTTTCTGGGCTGCAAACACACATTGTCGGGTCATGTCCAGCTTTTCATCCATCAGCATCCCCAAGTCCTTCTTGGCAGAACTGCTCTCAACCCCTTCATCTCCCAGTCTGTACTAGTACTGGGAGTTGCCCCAGCCCAGAAGCAGCACCTTGCACTTGGTCTTATTAAGCTTTCTGATGGCCATGAGACCACTTCTTAAGCTTGTCCAGGTCCCTCTGGATGGTATCCCATCCTTCAGATGTGCCAACTGCACCGCTAAACTTTGTGTTATCTGCAAACTTTCTGAGGGTGCACTCAATCCCTTTGGCTATGTCATTGATGAGAACAGTAAACAGTACTGGCCCCAGTTCCAACTCCTGAATGACACCACTTGTCACCAATTTCCATCTGGACATCAAGTTGTTGAACCACTATTCTCTGGATGTGACCATCCAATCAATTCCTTATACACTGAACAGTCCACTCATCAAATCCACCTCTCTAATTTAGAGAGAAGGATGTTTTGGGGCACATACCTTACTACATACACTAGATAAATGACATCTGCTGCCTTTCACTTGTCCACTGATGGAGTCACTCCATCACAGACCCCTCAGTTGGTCAGGCAGAACTTGCCCTTGGGGAAGTCATACTGGCTGTCCCAAATGACCTCCCTGTCCCCCATGTGACTTAGCACAGCTTCTAGGAGAATCTGTTCCATGATGTTCCGAGGCACAGAGGGGAGGCTGGCAGGACAGTGGTTCACAGGGCCCTTTTTATCCATGTAATGTTACCCCTTTTCCAGTCTTCTGGAACTTCAACTGACTGCCATAACTTTTGAAATATGATAGAGAATGGCTTGGCAACTACATCGTACAACTCCCTCAGGACTCTGGGACACATCTCAGTGGGTCCCATAGATCTATACATGTTTAGGTTTTCCAGGTGGTCGTGAACCTGATCTTTACTTAAACTGAGAGGGACTTTGTTGCTCTGGTCACTGCTCTGTTGTTCATCCACTTGAAAGATGTGGGAAGAGAGGCTGCTGGTGAAGACTGAGATGTCCCAATAAATTTGGGACACCTCAGTCTTTTGCTCAACTGGTGTTACCAGTCTACCTTTGATCTTTCTTTGATCTTCCTCTTCTATCTGCCTGGAGTATTTTGTTGGGAGTTTGTTTGGTTGGTTTTGTGGGGGTTTTTTGGGGGGGAGGAGAGGAGTAATTTGGATTGGTTTGGGGAGGGTTTTTTTCCTATATTTTTATTTATGTATTAATTTATTTTATAACAGCTTTTAACATCAGTGCAAAACACGCAGGTGATATTGAGAAAAAGGATCTTCTCAGAAGCTTTTTTTTCTATTTCCTTGTCTTGTCCTCGTGCTCAGAATTTAAATCTTTGTCAACATTTAACATTGACTTGCGGACATGAGGCAGTTCTGCTTCCTGTGTCAAGTGTCCAAGTTGCATACAGAACTGGCATGAAAACCATAATTTGTATTTAAAGGACTGATTGCCACAGATTAACACTGTCAAATAGATGTGTTCATTCAGGAAAAAAAATTACATGTACTGCACAGGGATATTGAATTTCCATTCCTGAGCATTTCCTTTTTGTGATGCTGTTTTTTAGTTTACTATGGAATCTACATATAGAATTAAAAAAAAAGAAATATTTTTAATAATGAAGTATAAGATTACTTTTAAGGACATAAAACAACCTCTATATATGCTTCTGTCTTCAAAAGTCATGATTCATTATGAAAACTGGGAAAGGACTGCTGCTGATCCACACTCATAGGATAATTATCAATAGTGACTCGAATACAGTGCAGTGTTTATTTGTTTTACATGTGCCATATCTTAACTGTTGCTTTGGGTCACTGCAAACATGAAACTGATTTCTACAAGTCTCACTCCTCTTTCCATCCAAAAGTGAAGAAATAAAACAAATAGCTGAAAATAAATAAGAAAACAAGCAGGCAGCCATGTCTGTTTTTTATAAGAGAGAAAGATGTTTTCACCTGGTCTTCTGTGAAAATGGTTCTATTGAGAAAGTTTAGTTGAGACCAGAAAACACTTCATTAAGTAGGTAACCTTTTGATTTTGTAGTGTTAAAGGCTATTAAATAAGTGGTGACAACTTCAAGCAACTAGAAATGTAGGAAAGTTGAACTCTGAAGGTTATGTAGACCTGACCCCTCAGAACAATTTAAAGTAGCAGCTTACCCTTACAGAGAGTTTGCTATACATTCACCTTTAGCAACACAACACAAGGCAATGTGTATGAAACACCATGTAAATTAATTTCCTTGTGTAGGGTACAAAAGAGTGACTCAACATGCTCAGAGGAAAGATCCATTTATCTAGGATCCACATGTCCAAGACTAACCAAACAAGGGATGTCTTTGTGAAGAAAAAGATGCTTTCTCTGTAATTCTGTGAAGCCCCCCTCCAACTTCCTGAGCTCTGTGCCTCAAGGACTCCTTGAATCCAAGCCTTTATAAGAATAAATATAGATGCTATTTCTTCTTACTTCAGGAACATTGTTCTGCTCTGATCAGGAAGCTCATCAGTAACAGATCTGAGCTCTCTTTCCATCAGCACTCCCCACAGATATCTTTGTCAGCTCAGTGAGACTCTCAGAATCTCATGAAAGATTGGTATCTGACTAAGGAAGCCCCCTCAGCTTTTAACAGTCTATGGAACACAGTTCCAATACTTCAAGATTTACCACAGTTTTTGCTGCCAGAACAATGCTTCAATTAACTTCTCTGAAGTAGCAGAACGTGAGTCCAATGTATCCCTTTTATAGGTATATTTTTTGGAAGTATATTGGTATACATGATGAATGAGTATGTTAAGAAGAAATAGATTTTCAGATAAGACTACATTTTAGCTCCCAGTACGAGGGAAGATAATTTAAATTCTATGAGGCATGAATCAGTGCACTAGAGGCATACAAATGAAGAGAAAATTGGGTCAATCTCCCACTCTAAAACCAAGTTAAGCAACTAGACAAAGATGCATGTGAATAAATTGTTTAGCAACGTTCATCCTTTTGAAGGGCCTGCTTTGTCACTGCATTGTGCCATCTTTGTCTTGGCACATCTGCTGAAACCGCAGTTTCAAAGACGTTCCTGCTGCAAAAGGTTACATGAGAGGAAAAAAAATGAAAAAGAGGAAGGGAGAAGTGAGAGAATTGTGTAGGTTAAAAGTGTTGAAAACCATAGAGGTCAGTGAGTTCAAAGTTCTCACAGTGCATTTGGGAGCCAGAAAGAGTCTCTTCATCAAGCAGATGAATGTTGTTGGTTTTGACACACTGGTTTGCAAATTCTGGAGAGAAATGTGCTCCAGGATGTGCCTGTTTAAGGAAGAAATAGACTACATGTACCTTTGGCTGGGGTACCACTCTATGGTAAGAATAATTATAAAATACAATTATAAGATAATTTGAAATAATAATAAATTTCAATAAATATATCTGAGCACAATATATTTTTTCAGATGTGATCAGTGTTAATCAAAGTATTCCTGAGAAAAGAGGAGGGGAGAGGAGAGGGGTTCAAATTCAAAAAAGCCTCTTCATAGAGATTCAAAATGTCCAGGTATTTTATCTTAACCATATACAGACAGTAAATACACTTTTCTTATTATTCTCTTGGTGGCATACGAATACACATCTGTATTAGTATCACCCTTTACTAAAGTAACTTCTATGCTATTATAGACTAGTCCCCCAAGTATCATATTATATGGTTATCAGTACATGAATTAATTGATTTTGAATAAAATACACCAGATTTTCAGAGTCTTCAGAACTTGGTTCCACTTCACTGACATTAACTTAGGCTTTGAACAGAAAAAAAATTCCCCTAGCTTTGGATGAAGTCAAAGAAGATAATGTACATCTGCCTCATAAGTCTCATCCAATAGGTTTAAAAAATATATTTTTCATGTGAACTCTTTGGCAGGATGTGATTTTCACTGGTAAGAATGTAATTATTGATAAAAACAAAACAATGTAAGATTTAATTTAAACTCTCAAACATTTTTCTTTGTCTTTGTCTAAGAGTATTGATCATTGTAATAAGAAAGTAACTGATAATTAATGATAGTACCTGAAAGCACAACACCAATAGAAAAATGATGCAGAAACAGGTATTTATTATTGTGAGGATTGTCTCCAGTTTGCATGTCACTCAATAAAAATGTTTTTTGTACAGAGTCTTGTACACAAAGATTTTTGTCTTGTTCACAATTACTGTTTAATTAATAGTGAATGGATATAATAAAATTCTGCAGCTCAGTTTAACCTTTTGCAAATCCAATTTGTGAAATATTTAGAAGAAGTAAAATTAATTGAACTACTCATTATTAATGTTATCTATAATTTCATTCTCTGTCTCTTTAGCAAATTGTAAGTGAACCTGCCTTATTTTCTTTCAGTAAATTATTAGAATACAAGAATAATTTATCCAGATCATTTTCATCCTAATTTGCACATCAAAGTATTTACTGTTCAAGTTGTGCTTTCAGTATTCAGATATGTGAAATTTTCTCTGCTTTTTGACTACATAACTGAAATTTATGTAAGAGAATAATAACAAAAAAGTGGATAATGGATAACGTGTGTTGGATGAACATTTTGGCACAGCACAATAATATGTGCACAAATGCACGAAGCTTTAGAAATCTGTGAACTTGTTCATAATAAATCACTTGCCTTGATAATCATAAGAAGCTAATCACAAATAACAGGCAAATATAATACCACACTTAAAGCAGGAAATGCTTTAATTTCTTAAAATGCATGCTAGTTTTTATTTTTATGTTTTGAAATATTTTCTCATTCTTGCAGCTTCAGAGAAATACAACCCATGAGTAATTGTGAACAGTTGGAGTTCTGCTGCTGAAAGGGTCTACGCAATTAATTATTTCCCCTTTCAGTAGAGCATGTTAACGTTAACACATTGTGTATGTTATGACAAAATCTGTCTTCTCACTAGTGGCACAGAACACAACTCTGTCATTAAATATGTCATAGGCAGATTTCTTGAGAAGACTTGCCTTGTCTGAGTTTGGACCTCTCTGTATGACTTACCTGTCAAAACTCCTTTGTTTGTTTGTGGGGTTTTAATAGAGAGAAATAGATATTTCCAGAAACCACTGCCTTAGGAGATGGCACTCTCATCCTGCAAATGCCTATTTTTCTACTGACAGCAATAAAGGCCCCACTTACATACCTCAGGTAAGATGTTTGCAATCAGATCGATGTCTAGATGTAGGAAATATGAATCTCACTACTTCTGTTCTGTCTGCATGCAGGTGCAGACTTTGATGACCCTAAGGGATCATTGTCTGAAGGAGGCAGGAGCAGAGCTTCACAGTCCTTAGAAAGGGAGGGAGAAACTGGCAAGTTTGAAAAGCTGTTCACTTAACCCTGAGTGTTAAGAGCACCCTTAAGGGAAGTTTTCACATGTGAATGGGATAAGCAATGAGGATTTGCAAGAAATAGTGTATGTAAAGTAATGATACTAACAATAATAATTGAAAAATAAAATGGCAGCATAAAAAGGGTTTTGTGAACAACCTCATTGCTTTGAGTACCCTGTTTCACCTTAGGGATATGGGGTTCGTGGGAAGCCAGCAATATATGAATGAGGCAAGTTATTACCTTTCTATGATCCTATCGACCTTCTGTCTGGCTCACAGGTAGTTTACAGGGATCTGTCTTCTGTGCCATTGCTGGTGAGAGTTAGGAAATTATATCTGCAAAATAATCCACAAACTGAATGTCTTTAGAAAAAGCAGGAAAGCTCCTTAATTTCCATGGACAAATTTTCTTAAGCAGCCTTTGTAACTTATGTTTGACTTAAGCTTTGAAAAAAAGTCGAATATGAGAATTCTCTGCGATGTTTGTCTGCTTGTGAAATGTGATTTTCAGGTAATACCAACTCTCTGTGCCTTTAAGGGCAGCAAATCTGTGTGTGAGACAAAGGGGTTTGCTTTTCAGATAAACTAACAGCACAGGATGAGTATATTCTCTCCCAATTAATTATAAATGCTTGTTCAGAATTGCAGTGATGACCCACAGTCTTCTCATAAGTCATATTAGGTAAGTGAAACACCTTTAAATCTCCAGAGTCTCCCTTGTTATCCCTAACTGTCCAGCAGCAATCCAGTTGTCAAGAACAAACAAAAAAAAAGTATCTCAGTAATTGCATTTCTCATTGCTGGTCAATATAAGGATATTAATATTTTCACCATAACTGTTTTCTCCTGTGAGCAAGTGAATATAATTAAAAATAGCTAAAAGAAACGAGGTTTTAATTTAAATAGCTTTTACGGAAGAGAAATTGGAAAAAATTATCAAGCAGGAATTAAAGGAAAAATAATACAGTAAACTTTGACAGAGTCACTTTTAAGTGTCCTCTCTATGCCTCTCAGGAGAAATTGTAGTGATGACTTCTCTCCTGAGATGTGAAATGTGTTAGAGTATGACATGTATCTTATTTCCACATTTTTTCATGGTTTGTAATTTAGTGTGTCATAGATAATTGGAAAAAAATATATAGATAATAATAAATTTCCTTTAATTTCATCTAATCTGGTGCTCCATGAACAACACTAACAATTTTGTACATTGTTAAATATGAATAATCCTAACATAGTCTTGAAAAAAGCCAAAATAAATATCAGGGGGAAAAATTATAAAAAAAAAATAAAAAATAAAAAATAAAAAAAAGGATAATCTCACTGGAAGCAAATTAACAAATACCAAAGTATTTTAAATATAAAACTACATAACATAATTTCTCTTTGTAGAACAGCCTCAGCTTGCATCTCTTCTCCCAGAGTCTAAAGGTATGTGTTGACTACCAGGGAAAAGTGTTGCTGTTTGAAATTGCAATAACATTTCAACAAACCAGTGTAATCACTGCAAGCAAATGTTAACAAACTCCCTTGTCAGAGCTTTACAACCAAACCTAAACAACATATGTTCAAGTTCTTTTGACGTTTCTGTCTGAAGTGGGACGCTGCTGTTTCCTGAACTGCTTTGGTCTAACAAATGTCTTTAAGGAGCCGTGGAATACTGAGGAGGAGGAGGGGAAAGAACAGCATCCTTCTTCAGCTCTATAATCCTCTCATTGTCAACCTTCGATTAGCCCAAACCTGACACAGTCTGCCGTGATAATGCTTTCGGTTCCTGGGGAGTGATCTGTGTTGACAAATACCATGGCACTGTAATTCTCCTTAGCTTAGTACCACACTGTCTTTGTGGTGAAATGTCCTCAGCAAAGCTTTAAAATGGGGGCTTTCACTTAGTCTTTTATTCAGTCATTTTTCTGAGATATTTCTTCAGGTTCACTGCCTTTTATCAGGAGTGAAATCCTATTTCAAGTAACTTCGGACACCCTTTAGTACTCATAAAAATTTTTCTGTACTCAGTGTAGGCTTTTCAGACTCAAATGATCCTTAAAGTGTGGATTTGCATTTATATAGCAGAAGACATGGGTATTTGTCTTTAATGATGCAGGTCTTTGCTTTTTCAGATGATGAGGAAGATCCAAAAAAGTAAAAATTTCAAATAATTCTGTCAAGAATTAACTGTTAAATTAAAAATGGCAAGCAATGGAAAATCAACTTAGATTTCCTGAGGACTTTAATCTTTTCAGGTTTGCCATTGTTTATTAACAAATTATGATGTTGATTAATGATGACAAATATAATGCAGGACTTTTTTAGAAAGGAATACAGGAGAAATTTTTTTAAAAATTATTATTATCTGATGCAGTCATATTGCTTAATGCTGATACTTCCATATCTCAAAAACGATAATGTTAAAAGCAAAGTTACAAGGAGGAAAAGAAAAATATCAAAAATACTGTCAACTATACAGAAAAGTTACCCTTCAAGGAATTGTATAGATATCAGTTTGGAAGAGGCAAATGAAAACTGTAAATATTATAAAATAAGTACATACAACATAGTGTCACTATGAGAGTAGTGAGCTGAACTGGGAATAAGGCAGGAAATATTTTTCATAGCAAAAGTAATTAAACTGTGGGACTCATTGTAAGACTCTGCAAAGACCAAAAATAAAACCTAATTCAAGAAGTGATTAAGCACTTTCATGAAGGAAAAGTCCTTGAAGGAGTATTAAGCAACACACACAAAACAATGGAGAAGCGGTCCGACTCCAGAGCACCCTGTGACACAAAATGCCAGACACCTGGAGGGGAAAATCACCTTATTTTTCCCTTGCTCATGTCCTGTATTCACTCTCTAGCTGTAGGCTGAATTCCACTGTCATAAGGCAAGGTATTGATGTACAAATGGTTTAGCACAGATCAGTACATGGTCTGCCACGTCATTAATCATCAGCACTGTACCCCAAAACAGTCATCCCTATGCCTATAGCATTTAAGAATAATGATCAAATTGAAAAGTGTTGGGAACACTAATGGATACTTTTCTATGCAATAAATAGAGCTTCACCTGCTGGCTCAAAGATGTTGTTAAAAGGGAATATCTTTCCCTCTCACTCTGTAGCGGGATTCTGAAAACTCTTTGTCAGGGGCATCAGAAATCTGCCTCTCATTGATTCTCCAGCTGGTGTGGAAAATTCAGTTCCGAAGCTATCCTCTGCAAGAGGGAATTCCATCTCCACCAAACTATAGGCTACTCTGTTGAGGAAGTGATTTAATGAGTCTCTTTTCCTACAAGTTTCTTTGCTTTGGCATTTTTCCATATATTCCATGCTCAGAGCAAAGGTTTATCCGCAGATATAGGTTAATAGCCCAGTGGTCAAGCTGCTGGTCACACAGAGCTTTCTGGGCCTATTTTCAAGCATTATATATTTTAGTCAACAGTTGATTAAATTTAAGTAAGCAATCATTAGTCTGAATGCAGGCTAGAATCCCTTAGGATAGCACTGAATGTGTTGATTAAGATACTCTTTGTGAAAGGTTTGATTTGAATGGTCTCACAAGGAGAAGGATGCTCTGAATACTTAGAAATTCAGCTGGCTACTGTCAGAGAGCTGTTCTGGGCTCTGAAACCTGATAAGAGGATGCTTTCTGTTTTGATACTTAGATGAAAAAAGCTAGGAAATTCCTGGCATGTATTTGATTAGCCTGAACATAATTTTTCATGTAATAAGAAGTTGAAATAATAATTTTCTATTATAACATTCTGCTATCGTTATGGGAGAGATAATTACAGATGTCTCTTCTGTTAAGATATGAACTAATTCATAATTTATATTAGAAGCAGGAAAAACAATAATCTTACCAAGTCTATTTTCTACTACAGCTCTTAGAGATTTGGTGAATTTCTTTTACCTTTGACTTCCCATTTATTCATACCAGAGAAATTGCAATGTTTTCAATAGAGCTGTCATTTATCTGTTTACCTAGAATGTAAGTGAAATCCTGATAACACACATATTCTCAGAAATTTCCATTAATATCTACTAGTGTTTCCTTTAATTTTAATTCTATTTTATGTTATTGTATGTTTAAACCTAGATATATGTGCTTTATTTTCATGTGTTCTTTCCCTTTAATTTAGGGCATGGGGGAGGAAAAAAAATTAATCTATAAAAAGACACCCTGATCAAATTGTTTTTGTCCAGGCCTACAATTGATATTGACTATTGTGAGCACTAGACATAATTATTACTCTAATTAAAATTTTAAATAAATAAACACTATATATCAAAAGCCAAATTATAATAATGTGATTTTACTGAAGCAGGGCAAATACACAGTGCACTAAGTCTTTACATGAATTATGCATGAGATTTTGTGGAGGACTTACCCTAATTTGAAGAACCTGAGAGAATAAAGAAAAAATACTGTAACTAGATTTCCATGGGGGCAAAACAACAAATTTCAGATCAGTGATCACACTTTTTAACATCAACATTGGTACTTTATAAATAAGGGTAGAAAAAAATGCGTCAAAGCTTTGCCCTTTGTATGTTAAATAAACTTTGGTTTCTTCTCTCACTTCATGTCCTTATTTTCCTTTCTATAAGTGTATTCCCAGCTCTTTGTAATTAGCTTTGAGGAACAACCATTCTCTCTAGTGAGACTCTGAAATGCCATTGTGGAAATATGAAATAAAATGTTTAAAAGCATGAATCCTGGAGATAAACTCAAGAGACATGTACAGATCTAAAACTGTAGATCAAGTCAAAGAAGTTATGCTGACAGTTGCTTCACTGAGAGATACTTTGGTTTCAAAATTCAATCCATTAAGGACCAGATATCCCAGATGCCCGTTTCATCAGGTTCATCTGTACTTATAGTATGTAGGTCAGTCTTCATATCTATTAGGTACAAGGTCAAAATCCACCACTTTTTCACAGGCTTCTTTGCTGGCTCCTTCCTGCAGAGATGTCCAGGAAGGTAATACCTGGAGCGGCCTTGTAGCTGTTCTTTCTTTCCTCATGTAATTAGAGGAAGTGTTGGGTGTGGTCTTCCTAGAAATGCTAAAATCCCTTAAACGTTGAGGCATTAACTTTTCTAATTCTCTCATTTCCATCCTCTCCAGGCTGGGTAGTTCTCTGGGGCTCCAGCAGGAATGTGAACCCAGCATCTGCACTTGAGACAAGAATCCATAGCTTGATTGTTTATGGTCATGAGAAAGAGCAGAAAGCTCAAGTTATAGATTAAATACTAACATCAGAGGAAATAAATCTGGCTTGTTTGAAGGAAGGCAGAGAATGCAGGAACAGCAAACAAAGCAAAATACTGGGCACTGAAGAGAACAGGACTAATAGCTATAACAGGGGGAGTGTAAGACTGGAAAATGATGTCCCACATTTTCTGGCATGATCTTCACCTTTCTGTAGCCTGGGTGAGTTCCTGCATAGCATTTTGAAGTACCTGACAGAGAATTCTGTCCAGCACTGACCACATGAAGGGTGTCCAATGTCCAAGGGACATAAACTTACTTAATCTGTCTCCTATACCTTTTGTCTCTTTTTAAATTCTTCTTCAAGTAACATTTTTCCAACCCTCAGTGTCTACATGAGTACACGGCAAAACCTCAAATAGTATTAGAGTTTAGGCAAATAATGTGCAAATAATTTAGTGAAGTTTTGCAAAGGTATTTAGGGAAATAAACTGGGTCTATATCACTTATATTTTATTTAATTTACTGACTGAACACTGATTGCCATGGAAACTGAGACCCCCTGGCTCTGATACAGACTTAAATGTGGGTGTCTTAATCCCAAACGCAATGAGCAAAGCCAGCTATGAGAAAACCTATGAATGTCTAGAAAGGGGATTGAGAAATCTCTGTGAGAAGAGGAGTTTAGCAGGACACATGGGCGCAGAAAAGGAATTGTGAAAAGTAAACATGGAAGATCTTGATATGATCTTGCTATTATGAAAAACTGGTGTGTGTGTGTATGTTCTGAAATACTTGTGTTGTGTCCTCAACTCCTTACATGTTTCATCCTTCTCCAGTTTTCAGTTCTGCCCTCCAGCATCGTGTCCTGCCCCATCATCTCTTGGGGCTGCAACAAATATTCTTTCTCCTGTTTAAAGATATCCAGGTGCCAGCAGTGGATGTGGGCTCCTAAGGGGATGGTACCACTTGGATCAAGCTACTGATCTGTGGGGACAAGTTCCCCAAAAAGGTGGCAGAGATGTCTTTGTCAGTGACCACTCTGTAACCTGTATCAAACTTTCTGTGCTTTCTATGTCACAACAAAAAGTAATCAGGAGCCCAGCCTTCAAGATACCCTCTTCACCAGCTCCATGATTTCTAGCTTACCTGTTGTTTGGGAAGCTTTCAACACTGCTGGGAGGAAGGGAAAGCAAACAGGTACTATGTTGGAACACACATGTTGCAGGTTTTCAGACTAAGGAGTCAGAAACGGTGTCCAAGTCAGAGGCCTCAGTGATAACGATGGGATCTGGAAAATTACCTTGGCCAACAGTGAACTGAGAGGAGAAGCCTCCTAATATTCTGTGGAATGGTAAAAAATGAAGAGCTCTATTAACAGAGTTAAAATTAAGATACAGAAGAACTGTGTGAATTCACCAATTTTATAAAATATATCTTAATTGATACTTAGCTATAACTGTGTGTTGTTAGATAGTTTTGATGGAGTGTATTAGTTTTAGAAATATGCATAATTGTGTGTTAAGAGAGTTCCTTCTTGTGCTTTTGAACTCCCTGCACTGTGGAACATAAAAATGCAAGAATTTAAACACTGAAAGAGAAGAAGAAACCTTTTCTGCCATTCCTGAATAGAAATGTAACTTTTAGATGAAGAGGAATAAACTCTCATTTTTGTTTTTGATGCTGTCAGGTTGTCTTATTAACAGCTAAGACTCATAAACCTCATACTAAGACACTAAAAACTGTCAGTGCAAAAAGTCGCTGGTAGCAGTACCATGTCTTAGTGGGTGGCACTAGTCCTTTTCTGCATGCTAATGGTAAATCTTTCAGGTAGGTCTGCTCCCAGAAATTGAAAAGAACCTCTCAAAGTGATAGCAGAGACATTACCCATTTCAAATGGACACAATGTGAAATCAAGCAGAGATCAAAGAGGAGAAGATTCAAATGTTTGAAATATATTGCCATGATGGGTGGGAAAAGAATAAAGCAAGATAAAGAATTATCTAGCATAAAATCACATGAATATGGTTTTGCTGTGCTTCAAAAAGTAAGAAACAGAAATGAGGAACTGGGAAATGAGTCAGTGGGTATAAATCCTAAACAGAGGCATAAACAGATAGATTAGTAGAACAGGGAAGAAAAGCATTGGAAAAAGTGGTAGATGAAAAAAATGTCATCAGAGGTTACTGTCTTGAAAGGAGTTATCTCTGCAATGGACACAAAATTCTCAGACTAAAAAAAATGCAAAAATGTATTAGGATTTCTTCCAAAGGGATTATCAACATGATTACCCCCAGAAATTCCCAACTACAGACACAGAATCCGAATCTGCTGAGCTGGAAGGGACGCACAAGAATCTCTGAATACAGCTCCTCAGCATATCATATCCTTGGAGAATTGCTGAGCATGAAAATGCAGTGCCTATTGTCACTATAATGAGGAACTAATAAAGGGGATGACAAAGCAAAAGAGGGAAGGAGGTTTTTGAAAATGATTTAAAATATACTTAAATCCATGTAAGCTACACAAAAAAGAATGATATACGTTTGTTCTTTTTTATTATTTTTAATTCTAGATTTTTAGGCTATGTAACAAGGGTTCCTAACAGCGTCCTTGGACCTTTATCTTGAAATGAAGAGCAATTTAAAAAATAATAACAGACATAAATTTTGCAATAATAATAAAATAATACTTTATACTAAGTTTACAATTTTATTTTACATCACTTTTTTCAGCCTAGTACATTATTTTTCTACATCAATTTACAAGACGCTGAAAAAAACCCAACACACTTATTTAAGCACTTGAGACTAATATTGATCTCCATAATGATGTATGGCCCATATTTAGAGGCTTTTGGATGCAGAACACACCAAAGAAGCACAGAATAATTGTTCTACGGAAAACTTCTGTGGACTGTTTAAATTCATAACATTGGATCAAAATTCACACAGCACTTTTTTATCAAAACTTCTGTTTCCTATGGAAGCTGATGTGCAATTGGGGTAGAATTAATTTTGTCTCTCTCATAGGTGGATTCTGCCTTTTCCTGTCCTGCAGGTGGATTCTGTGCAGGTTTTTACACCTGAAAGAGGACACTCTCATTTCCTTGATCAATGAAGTGAAATAAGCAGCTGTGGGGGATGCTTCTCCTAATCTGCTGAAAATGTCTTCTCCTGAACAAGACAGATCAACTTACCGAACTGCTAAGTCTTCCCCACTACCTGTCAGGGAGGGAATCCAGATCCCTAATTCAGATGTAAGGATTTACATTGCAGGTAACTAAAGTTAGAAGAGCTTTATTGCACCCTTGATGTCTTTAGTGGACCTCTCCATACTGAAGGTCACATCTGATCTTATGCTTGTAAAACAGTTTTGAAAGGCATACTTGTTACCTTTAGGGTAAACAATGTTGGTTTGCTTGAGTCATTATACAGCATAGACTCTGTTTTTGTTCCTGAGGATCCTAAATGGCAGCTGCTCTCTCACACAATTTACAAAATAGTTTCACTCATGCCAGAATTCTAAAAAATTACAGTGAGGAATGAAAAACCTACTGACTTATAAAATATTTACAGGTGTTAAGATGGTACACCTCTGATACAGAAAAATCACCACTTTTCCTGCTATTTTTCATGCTGAGATAAAGAGGCTTTTTTTACTTAATTGTCACATAACTTTATACATTTTTCATATGTTTTGGAAGTCTGAGGAAATATGTCTTGATCTCTGTTTGTTTCTGCAACCCATAATCTTACTAGCCCAAATAATGGAAAATTCTTTTTTATCTCTGTATTTGAAGTATGCCCATAGTAACAAGAATAGCAAATGTTTAGCATATTTCCCAATGTCCCTTCAGTCATCATGTAAAAATATTTGCTGCCTTTATTACACTAATTTATTACTTTTCACATTAATAGTGAGAAGCCTTCATGAGATCAAAATTTGCAGTCATATCAATGAATGACACACTTTACAATTATGATAAATGAGAACCTCTTAAACATTTTAATAGCAGAAAAAGAAATTCTACTTCATATTTCCATAGGGCATCACCCTTTGAAGCAGCAATTGCTTATCTTTGGACTCAGAAGAAGAGTATGGAACATTTCCTTTTTTACAGATAATTTAATTTATAATGAGGGCTCAATGAGCTTCTTTTCCTCTGTAGTAGATAATCTTTGCTCTTCCATTCTTGTATAAATTCTTCTGAGTCTGATTTGCATTTTTTCATACAGGCAAAATCAAAACTACATAAGGTCACTTTCTGCAGGTGTTGTAGGTGACATGTAAGAAAACCTTGGCATCTGCTTTGTATGCCTTTTTTATATTTCCATGCATCCTTTTTTGCAAGCCAAATTCTCAGCCTTAAAGGCAAGTATAATTAAATTCTTAACATCAGACAAGTAGTGTAAAACTTTCTCAACTTTGGCAACACAAAACTTCATTCAAATGCTGCAAATATAGCTAGCTTATTAAATATATATTTTCATTATAAGCTTATTTTACCGTCAGGACTGCATTTAATCTACCATTCATTAAAGATGAACAGACATTTAATGGCTGGAATGGAGATCCACTTTTAGATTTTTAAAAGCAGCTTGAAGTCAAATATTCATGTGAAACAAATTTGAACTTCAATTTTTTTTCTTCTTCTGTCATTAAACAATCCTAAAACTTCAGCTCCTCCATCCCGCCTGACTGACTTTTCACAAAGCCTGGAGGTGGGAGGGCCAATGGGGAAATTAAGTGAGAAAAGAAAGCATTGATAGTGCAAGTCAAATGCTCATAAGATCTATCAGTGGAAATGTGAGCAAAAAGATGTTTAAATGCTTCATCATTCCTTGCATTTCCACAGGGAACACGAAGCATCTTCTCTTATTTCATGTGCAGGCTGGACATCCTCTTTACAAAAAGCACTTAAACATTTTTCTCAATTTAATTCATTAGGCAAATTGCAGAATAAGTGTTTCTAAGTTCATAGAACTGCCAAAATATTTAGTCATTATAAACTCATTATTAAGAGCAATAGGACACACACAAATTTACAGCAAATATGGCAATTGTATAAGTCTTGTTTTTAATGGCAAAACATTTTTTCACTGTAAATGCCCAATAGGTTTATTAAGTTCCACTGAATACTCAACAATATGGAAATTCAACCATTATTTCTCTTGTATTGCAAGAAGTTGGTTTGCTGAAGAAAAATGCTTCTGCTAGCTGAAAATTATATTTTTGAAATTATGAAATCCCAAAATCAAGGAAAATTTGAGACATTAAAGTTGCATTCAGGCAGTAATCTTAGAGTGCAAAGAGCTTCATGCCCTAAGAAAGAATGACTCACTGTACAGTATAATAGATTTATCTGAAGAAAAACTTGATGCTTAGACACTGTGCACCACAAGGTACAGAAAAGTCAAGTCAAATGATGCTTCAGTGATCACTGACTTTCCTCTTTCCACTGTGTTCATGTTGTGGATGGATCTTAACATGGTTATAGTTCCCACATTATTGTTTTCCAAAATTTCATTGTGATAGATGGACCCTGACTGGACATCAGGTGCCCACCAAAGCTGCCCTCCTCAGGTGAGAGATAATACAATGAATGGCTCCTGGGTTGGGATAAGGACAGAGAGAAGTCACAGAAACATTAATGCTGGAAAAGACCACAAAGATCATCAAGTTCAACCTCTGACAGATCACCACCTAACAACTAAACCAAGGGCCAAGCACCAAGTGCCACATCCAGTCATTTTGACCACCTCCTGGACAGCCTGTTCTAATGCTTGACATCTTTTCCAATGAACAAATTCCTCATGATGTCCAAATTGCCATCAACAATTGCCACTATTGACAAAATGGACTTAACTTGAGGAAATTGATTTTATTAACAAAGAAATCAGAGTAGAGTAAGGAAAAATAAAATCAAATCTTAAAAATCCCTCCATGTGTCTCCCTCCTCCTGCCTTCTGCTTCCCTCAGGAGATGGTGAATAGGAGTTATATCCAGTTCATCATGTGTTGTCCCTGCTTCTCCTTCCTCCTCACATTCTTTCCCTGCTCCAGTGTGGGGTCCCTCCCACGGGAGACAGTCCTCCACAAAGTCCTTCCCACAGGCTGCAGTTCCTCACTAGCTGCTCCTGCATGAGTCATTTCCTTGGCAGGGGACAGTCCTACAGGAACAGCCTGACCCAGCGTGAGTCTCATAGCGGCTCACAAGTCCTGCCAGCAAACCTACTCCAGCATGGACTCTTTGCTCCATGGGTCACTGGTCCTGCCAGGAGCTTGCTCCAGCATGGGCCTCCCTTGGGGTCACAGCCTCCTTTGAGCATCCGCCTGCTCCAGTGTGGGATCCTCCAGGAAATGCAGAGGGATCTCTGTGCTCCCATGGACCTACATGGGCTGCAGGGGCACAGCTGCAGGGGAATCTCTGATTCGGTGCCTAGAGCGCATCCTGCCCCTCCTTCTTCAGTGAGCTGGGTGTCTGTAGGGTTGTTTCTCTCACGTTTTCTCACTCCTCTCTCCAGCTGCTGTTGCACAGAAGGTTCTTTCTCCCCCTTCTTAAATATGTTTACCCAGTGGCACTTCCACCATCACTGATTGGCTCAGCCTTGCCAGAGGTGAATCGACCTTGGAGATGTCAGGCCCTGGCTGTATTGGGCATGGGAGAAGCTTCCAACATCTCACAGAAGCCACCTCTGTAGCCTCCCTGCTACCAAAACCTTGTCACATAAACCAAATAGATTTATAAAACTTACTGTTAACACTAAAAGTGCTATAATGAAAGAAGAATAGAATAAATTCTGAGTCTAGATTAAAATGAGTGACATGGACATGTGTCCGCAGAAGGAATGAGTGAGAAGTACATCAGGAAATAACAGCAAAATAAATACACAGGAATTCCTCCAAACATAAAAGGAAGAGACTACATTAAATCTTTCTTACATTTTGAAATTCAATTAATGTGACTAAATTGAGGAGGTGTGCACTAAATCCTCTGTACCATCAGCAGAGAAGATGGGGCACTGCAGCCTGTTTTGACGTCCTCAAGGTGGGACATTGCTCAGGCAGGAACTTATGCTGGGTGTTTCCCACACAGCAATTAATGAACTGCCTATTTATACACTCTTAACAATATTGAAGTTGTTAGTGTCCCACTAGCAGCCCGCAGACATTTTAAGGAGTATCTTAACTGGACAAGTGAGAAATATCTGTTTTCTGGGCACTGAGATAAATCTCTGTGTGAACAATAAGATCAACACTATTACAATTCTGCAGAACTGTCCTATTACTATGCAGCCTTTACCAGCAGCAAATTCTCCCAAGGATGAACAGAGTTCTTATATAACCACCTCATATTCATACATGACATTAAATAAAATACATTTATGTACTTAGAGAAAGAAATCTGTAGAGAATCAAGTTTATTTTTAATAATAATTTTGCATGACTGTTTCCTCCCTTATTTTTACCAAAATTTCTTGTCCTGAAGAAAATAAATATGCTGAATTTAGAAAAAGTGGGTGATAGCAACTATTAACCTTTGCCTCAGGTTGACAAGAAATGGAAGGACAGTATGAGTTGTGTTGTACCACCATGATGTTTACTGTAATGAAGCAGCAAGGAATGGATCACCCTTTAAGGAAGACAGAGAAAAGCTTCCTTTCCTCATCAATTTAGCCTAAAGCAAATAACAGAAACTTTAAGGTTCTTTTAACAGAGGCAATATTGAAGAGCTAAAAGTGATAAGTCAAATAAAATGAGCCCAGGAAAAGCTGCTGCACTAATTCAAACTCACTCCATTTCACTGGCATGGCAATTTCCCCCCCATTTTATTTCATTGTTTTATCATTTCTCTCCTTCTGCAGAAAACAAAACAAAACAAAACAAACAAACAAAAACCCCACAAAAGTTAAACTCCCTGCTGGTAGTCTTCCATGTCATGAATAAATATATTTATTGCTATTAGTTAACCATTAATGCTCAAAGCGTACCAGATGATATAAAAATGTGCAGGAATAATCCTGCTTAAAAGAGCTTAAAGAATTATTTCTACATCTAGGAATCCAGCAGATACATCAGCCTAAATGACTTCCCACTGCTAGAAACATAAAATGTTTAAAATAATGTAAAATATCTGTGCTTTCCATTTTCTGACATTTGTAGAATGTTCATTTTAACCATTTAACTCTTTAACCTGCCAGGTCAACCTACCCCTTACAAATCCCTTGCTCTTGGGAAGAACATCAGAGTTCGTCAGATTCCATTGGACGTTGGAATATCTCATCATCTCCTTCACAAAACAAAACAAAACTCATCAAGGTAAGGAGGAAACATTCCAACTCGGTCTTGGATGCACTAATCATAAAGGCAAATGGACGAGGACTGGAATATCTTTAAATTCAATTTATTCCTTAAACACTTCAACAAAACTGTGTTGTTCCATACCTTGTTTTCTTTATTTTTTTCCTTCCCCATTTTCATTTTCTTCATGCACAGTTTTCTATGTGCCTCATTAAGCTTGGATCTGAGCTGAGTGTATTGAGGAATGCAGCAGCTCAGAAGTAATGATGGCATATTGCCTAAAAGAGAAAGAAGACATACTTTCAATGCTGACAAACTGCAGAAAATGAACAGCAGTTCACAAGATGACTGGAAGCTTGAAATCAATGTCAAAGCTTCTATGATTTGAAAGGGGCAAGTCCAGTCCTGCACAGGTCGACTCTGAACTGCTCTGTTTGGCTTCTCTTCTGTTATTATCATATCCGATGTGCATCACTCACTACTTTTCTGATGCTGCAGTTCAGCATCTCATAGGGTGTTGTGCTAAGCAGCAACAATTACAAAGACATGTATCTTTCACCTTTTCCTTTCTAGTAGAATTGTTAAAAAAACAAGTGACTGTGGCACTTTGCAGTATGATTTAATGGGCATGGAAAGTTGGACTTGATGAGCTTTCTCAACTGTAATGATTTTATGGTTCAATGATATATGAGTTTTGAGGATGAGAAAGAAGGGAGAGGAACTTCTATTCAGTATCTAAATATTTTTATACTACCTGAGGTAATTTAAGGATATTATTTTGTTAATGGTAAGGAAAGGGAAACTTAGTGTTAAATGGGGAGAAATAAAAATGAACACAATATCAAATCCTACTATCTTTAGAGAGATATGTTTTGCTGCTTAAAGAAACAAGAATATGTAAAATATATTTTATTTTTCAGTATATACTCTGTCAGCATCAGAAACATCTTGATACAGAAACCCCTTTTTCTCTCATTCTGGTTAGTATTAAACGTATGTAGCAAAATCCCATCTGTCCCTAAAGGGGAAATACTCTCAGATCTAGAAAACCCACTCCTACAATAACAATCTGTATTATATACTGACTTTCTAAGGTGAATAATTTGCTTTTTTTTTTTTTCCTTTCACATGGAAATAATTGTTGAGATTATTTAATGGAAGTGGTTGAGTGTCCTCCACTCTTTTGATTTTTTTCCCCAAATGACATCAGCAAGACATTCTATCCTGTGGCTTAATCAAATGGAGTCTCTGCTATGTGAAGGAACTCTACACTGCCTTCCATGACATGACATAATCAGTCTCAAAGAAATCTTTAAAAATGTTTAAACACTGTCCAAGTCTGCACAAACCCCAGATTTTTATTTTTTTTTCCATAAAGATATGTGCATCTTAAAATTTCCTTCTTTGAACTCATCCCCAACTGATCAGATTTGAAAGCATGGAAGCAAACCAAATCTATCTCATTTCCAAAGTCTAATTGATACACTAAGTCATAAAGGTTAGATTTCTTTCTGAGACCCTGATGGCCTCAACTGTTTGGGATCTCTGATTTAATAACATAAATTGTCCAACTTGAGGCCTTTGAAAGTGAAATAAAGTGACAGATATTTTTTTCATTGTTGTTTTCTTGTTAAGATGATCCCAAGAGTAAGAGAATGATGCAACAATGGAGATGATTTCTACTTTGGAATGGTTTGGAAGTGTAATTAGTAGAATTACAGAAAGATTAGGGTGGTAAGGGACCTTAAAAATCACCTATTTCCAAGATTTTCACCATGGGCAGGGAACCTCCCCCTAGAACAAGTTGCTCGAAGTTCCATCCAACCTGTTTTGGAACATCTCCAGGGATTCAATGATGGCTACAGTTGAAGTATAAAAATTGTCTTCAAAGAAGAAAAAACACAAAACTGACTTCCTATGATGAGACCCTTAAGTTCTAGGGTAGGATGAAATATTCTCAACTTTAGTCTTACTGGTCCACTCACTTGGCCACTGCAATGTGTTGCTGTAAGAGAGCACCTGTGGCAGATGAGTGTTTGCAACACGTTTCAAACTTGCTGGACAAGTGTTCTGAAAATTGTTTTAATATCTTTGACAATTGGGAGAGTTTTGTCCACTTGTGTGCTAGTGTTTTATATTCTTTTTTAGCTCCATCACCAAGGCTGAAGATATTCCTCCTTTCTCTTTCCTTCTCCATCACCTTTTTGTGACCACCCAAAAGCAATTGGATAACTCTCTCTTTGTGCTGTTTATTTCCCTGTATGTTCCCCGTTCATTTTCAGTACCAACTCAGAACTATGCTTTCTAGAGCTTTGTTAGGCATTACCATGTGGAATGGTTTCTGTGGGAATAATAATCACTCAGCTGCTAGCTAAATATGAAAAAGCAAACAAAAATGAATGAAAATGTGTGCTTGAAACTGTTTTTAATTGAACATTTAATTTTTCCCTAATATGGTTCTATTATGGGCTTTCTTAACAATCTAAACACTTTCTTTCAAGAGACCTCTAGGAATTTGGAAGCTTAGAGGTTTTTGTTCTTTGGAACAGAGCTGAAACATATCACTTAATCAAAGACATATGATCAGACTGACAGAAAGAAAATGACTAGAGAGGCAGATGGACAGTGTGATTCCACAAATCTGTTTTCTTAGAAGACAATGCAAAATCATACCGTTACCTGAGTAATGTCTGCCTTTATGAGCCTTATCAGCCAGGATGTTGGTTGTTATGTGATGGATTTTGGGATGTCTAGCTCTGCAAAAGCATTGGGAAAGGGTCTTTGCTCCACTTCAGGCTTGATGTACCTCAGAGTTGGTTATTGTGGCACATTGAGTTCTGTCAATTGTTACTTAGTCTAAAATAGCTCACAGTTACTTTAGTAGCAATAAGAAACTGAAACTCTTAAAACAAAAGAACTAACTTTGAGACAGTGTAGGTTATACTTTGACTCCTAAAGTTAGAAATTTAAATGCCTGCTGTATTCGTTGGAAGGCTATGACCTTTAAAACACCCTTGACTTGAAGAAAATGTAAGTATTCTGTTAATACAATGTACAAGACACTTGAAACTAAATGAAAGTATGATTTTGCTTTTTTTGTTTTCTTTTTTGTTTCCTTTTTTCTGTTTGCTTGATTTTTTGTTTGTTTGTTTTGTTTTGTTTGTTTTGTTTTTATGATCAAGCCAGTAGATTTTTAACAGTCTGCTTCATGAAATTTATAAAATAATAAAATAGATACCCAATAGAACTTTTTGAAAATTTTGATGAGGAACTTAAACTACATTTATGCTTTAAAGAAAACAAACAAGCAAACAAACAAACAACAACAACAACAAAAGATCACCTAAGCACTTCATCTTGATCACCTGCAGTTAAATAGCAACAACATTCTTTGTGTGGGTATGGCCCTTGCCAACAGTCTCCTAAATCCCTTTTCAAAATACAGTCAGTGATTTAACACAGACCAGGGACGTTTTCAGATAATTATTTGCTTTGTGGCCCTACTGTGATGCTGAATTTAATACTGGATACTATTAAAATTTCATATTCTGTAGTATTATATACACAGACCATTCTATTCACACTTGCCTAAGTTCCAGAGGAGCAGTCTTGCACGTCATTCATAACAAATACATAGAGCACAGAAGGGAAAAAATGGGAGACTGGATTAGGAGGGTCAGAAGAAAACACTTAGAGCTTAAGGAAAAACAGAGTTTGAAGCAGAAAGGGCACTATGAAATATGTAAGGAAATAAAAAAGAAGCCAGGAACCCTAAAGAGATCAGTAAGTGACAAGAAAGAAGTGGGAGGGAATAAGAACACTGGAATTAGCAGCATAGGGCAAAACCACTCAGAGACCTGGGAGGAAGCTTGAACTTTATTTGAAAGGTTACATTTACCTTTTGTATCATTGGACATGATTTTTGTTTCACAGCTACTATGTTGCTTAAGGAAACATAATTGAATCAAAACAACCAAAATGGAATTGAATGGAATTGAAGACCTAAGATTTAAAAAAAAAAAAATCCCTTTTTCCAAGCCTAATTTTGCTATTTATGAACAATTCTTACCTGCACTAGTAGCATGTGGTTACTTAAATGTATAGTGTTGTCCCGTTAATAAAAAGGGTCAACACTCTCAGCTAAAATCCACCCAATCTGTTAAGTGCACATACCTCAAATTATCTTTCTCAAGCTCCCATTTGCCTATTAGAAGGCCATTTGTGCACAGGGAGAACTACCTGAGTGTGGAGAATACAAAAAATTAGTAGAAACAGATTTTTCATATGATAGTTCTTTTTTTTTTCAGATTTTTCCAACTTTTCTTGGATGGAAAAAGAAAAAGAAAAGAAAAAGAAAAAGAAAAAGAAAAAGAAAAAGAAAAAGAAAAAAAGGTGACATCAGGTAAAGGCATAGTTTGGCTGACCATCATGAAAAATTAACAAGAATTGCTAGTTCATAGAACAGTATTTTTATGGGCATGGAAGGAATACCACTTAACCTAGAGAGGGACATTTTTTCCCCTGCATATTAAACATTATCAAAAGAATAATATAATAAAATTATAACAGCACACTTCCAAATATAACTATAATATAAATATTTATAATCTTTCTGCTTATCCCTTTATTTTGCGTAAGAACTTCCAGGTAAAATTCAAAGTCCTGCTTCAACACTGAGCTGCATTGATGAGACTGAACTTCCTCCAGTGTCATGGGTACACCTTGGACCACCTGTGACAGCGACCAAATTTTAAAACAAAAGTGTGAATTATTTTATACTTTATGCTACCTAGTACACTTGTCCTGCTATCTTGCGCACTAGGAATAGTGTAAGACGGTATTAGAAGTAGCAGTTAGAAGTAGGAACAGCAGCTTTGTCACTGTTACATATTGTGCTCTGAAGGAAGTGATCTGTGCTGTGTACCCAAATTACTCTTTTCCTCATTTCTCCATGAAATTAATACTCTTACCTGTGTCTCTGTAGTTTGGTCAAGATCTGGAACATGGAAGAGAAAAACAAATCTGAAAATCCAGATAGATGGGACAAATGAGCTTTTTAAAGAGTCTGGTGATTACTTATGGCGTCAAAAAGAACAATAAACTTACCTTTGACTTCACTATGGGTACAAATATGCTCCTTTGTGTCATTCCCTGCCTCTTCATTCATATGCATGAGCAGTATCTTAAGTCATCCATATTCATATTTTATTGAGTACTTTATATCACAGACAGCATGTCTGCCTCTACAATCCTATTGCTTTGGTCCTACTGTGAAAACATTTTCTCCCTTTCAAAAATATAATAAAAATCACTGCCAGCTTATGCTCAGTCACAAATTATGCAAGCATGTCACGGTGTGACTGGAAATAATCCTCGTAGATTCACAGAACAAATTGCTGTAATTTTGTACCCTTCTAAGTTCACCTCCTGTCAGGCCTCACAGAATTTATTTACCCCTTGTAGTGCCATCCCCTGTGCAGCTAGACTGAGAAAACTAGTGTTTTCTTGTTCCCACTATCAGTGTTGCTACTGCATCTCTCTACCAATATGGGTGTCCCTGTTGGTAGGAGCAGCAGCACAGTTTTGGTGACAGAAGACAACAGAAAAACCTGTCCTAAGGCTTTGACCCCAAGCAGTTCAAAGGAGCTCCCAAGGCCTTATACAAGCAGTCTAAAATGATCTGTGTTCTAATTGGGGGCTGAAGTAGTTAATTATGGATCCTCAGTAAGTTCATCTTCGTAGTCATGAGTCATGCTAAACAATCTTTTGATCACTTCATCTTTAACCTTAGTCTTGGGTTTCTGCCTATTCTGGAACAGCATTCAACTATGGGTATTAACTGCCTTGGTGGCTGATGTGTGTCAAGAAACAGCAGTTTAACAGGGAAGAGAACTAGTTTTCCTCCTACCTTCAGCTGGTGGTGAGAACTGGGAACTGCCAAAACAAAGTAAGTTTTATAATTTGTAGCCGTAAAAAACATTGATCCACAATAGCAATTTCAGATAATGAGCATTAGATCTGGACAGATCACACGCTGCAGTGTGTTATACTGTGATCTCTGCAGACATAGATTTGCCTCTATCAAAAGAAGCAACTATTCCTTCTATTTTTAGTGTTTCCTTTAAAACTCATATCAGACTTGGAAATGCACTGTCTATGCCTTAGTGTCTTAGGTAGAGGATTAACATCAGAGACATACATGGTTATCTCTCCATTAGCTGTTTTTCTTTCTGTCACTGAAACAGATCAGGACTTTTTTAAAGCAAAACAAAACAAAACAACCAAACAAACAAACAAAAAAAGAAACAACAACAACCAAAACAAAAACAAAATAAACAAACAAAACAAAAAACTCAAGGCAGTGATTTTAGAACAGGTTCCAGGGTGACACATGGGCTTGCACCAGTCCTGAACCATTACTGGAGGAGAAGTTGAATTACCAGGTATCCTGTTTTTTTAAGGGACAGAGTTAACTTTCCTCTTAGTAGATGGTGCAGGGCTGCATTTAAGATTTAGTATAAAAATATAATTGATAATACATCAGTGTTTTGGTTGCAGCTAAGCAGTG
This sequence comes from Formicarius rufipectus, assembly GCA_013399695.1. NCBI lineage: Eukaryota > Metazoa > Chordata > Aves > Passeriformes > Formicariidae > Formicarius > Formicarius rufipectus. The sequence continues at coordinate 169,720 of VXAU01001243.1, read as the reverse complement.
ATTACTATAAATCAAGGACTTCTCAGTGTCTCATACTCAGCTGCAGAGAAACTGCACAAAAAGCTGATGGGAAGCATGGACAGGTGAGTCAAACTGACCATATCATAGCATAGAAAATCATGTGTGATGGTGGAGTGGTTTGTGAGGAGACAGTGATGTGAAGGTGGAAGGTGTGAGGGAGGAGAGGTGTGAGGGGAGAGGGTCTGTGTGGAGAGTGGTGTGAGGATGGGGGGAGTGGTTCATGAGGGGCTGGTTGCTGCTCATGATGGGCTGGGCATTGGCCAGGTGGTGATGAGCAACTGTATTGTGCACCACTTGTTTCTTTTGGGTTTTAGTTACTCTGTCTCCCTCTCCTTCTCCTTCTCATAATCATCACCATCATCTTCGATTATTATCACTGTTGTTGCTATTGCTATTACTATTACTATTAAATTTTTTACAATTATGAAATTATTTTGATTTCAACCCCCATGGTTTACATTTTCTTTCTGATTCTTGCCTGCACTGGAGGGTGTGGGGTTTGAGAAGGTGGCTGTGTGGCACTTAGTTGCCTGTCAGGGTTTTAAACTATGGCCCCAACCTCAAACATCTTCACAGTCCCTGGGGAGAGCAGGAGCAGTGCTGTACACTTTAAAATATCACTTCTCTTGTTCTGTCCCTGGAGAAGAACAGAAAGGAAAGTAAAATGGGAGGAAAATACTCTGGATGGAAGAGACATAGTCACTGAAGAGCTGTCAGTAATAAATATGCTTACCCATGTTTCTCAGCATGTCCAGGCATATTTTCTAGCCCTTGTAAGCTAGGCTGCCCATATGTTCCCAAACAATCGTTTTAAAATACAAGTTTACTTACCAGACAAGATTCCCCGGTCTCTCTGAGCTCTCTCACTGTTTGCTTCATTTAAAATGACATTTAATTAAATGAACAAGGACAGGTTTTGTTTCTCCATGGGAGTGGGGGTATATGTGATATCTTGATGAGTTGTTGAAGGAAAAAAAGAAACAGGAGTGGTCAGAAGATAATTGCTTTTTATGCATTTTCAGACGTGAGTTCCTCTTCCAGACAACAATGTTGAAGTAATGTTATTAAAAGACATTTGTCTTAGCCATGACTTTGCTACTAGCATTGAAAGTTGCAGAGGCAAAAGAAACTTCCATTCAACCCTTGACAACTTTGTCTTAACAAAATAGATTTTCTTTTCAGTATTTTTATCTTTCAAGGCACCACTTGCAGGTCATCCAGTCTAACCCCCAGCTCAATTTAGGGGCAACTAAAGTAGATTGCTCAGGGCCACGTGGTGGTGAATTTCAATATCTCATGATGGAGATTGCACAGGATCCCTGGACAAGCTGTTTCAGTGTTTGACCACATGCAGTAAAAATAATTTTCTTATGTTTAAACACAATTTTATATATGTCATTTTGTGTTCATTAGCTCTGTACTGTTACTGGCTCTCACTGAGAAAAGTGTGGCTCTATTCTCATTACTCCCATTTTTACACGTTGAAGATTTCCCTGAGTCTTCTAATTGTCATCCTCAAAATTACAGCAAAGAGACTATTTATGGAAAGGAAAACCTATTTAGGGTGATACAATATTTTTTATATGCAACTCTCATAAAATACTTGATTAAGAGCTAATTAACAATTAACAATTACTAATAAAGGCTTTTCATCATGCTTTCAGCATAAATCTGAATAGACACTTCTTCACTGTGTTTGAATATATCCAGAAAAGCACATATCAAATATATTTTAGTCTGTGTCTTATTTCTGGCAAGACATTGGAAAAAAGAAAAATATTTTTATTTCAGAAAGTGAAGTTGGACATGTCTTTTCATTTAATCTTCACTTAATGTTGCTGGATTTAGTCCAACATTTACAAAATATATTTAACACTAAAAAGTGCAGACAAAACACTTTGTTTTGGTTCTATACGGTTAAACTATGTGTAGAAAAAATCACAAATCAGTCTAAGATTTAAGAATTTGGTCTCTCTAAATAGCTGAACAGAATATTTAGTTGGGTTTTGGGTTTTTTTGTTTGTTTTTTATTTTTTAATTTTTTTTTTTTGTTTGCCTTTATGAGAAATTCCTTTAAGAAAAAGCTAAGAGAAAGAAGCACCAAGGACCTTTTCTTTGTAATGAAAAACATAATGGGAACTATCAATTTAAATTAAACTCTGTTCCCAGCTACATCTGTGGAAATCAGATGTTACTATAATAATGTCGAGGGGGTGAGTATATTTTTACACCAGTGGAAACGTCAGAGTTTGTTTTCTACTTAAATTGAGAAGCTGCCAGTGAGATTGGGGATAAGTACAACATTCAGTTCAGGTCCAGCAGGAGATATGACCTTGCACTGCACTGTTTATTTACATTGCATGTGATATCTCCCTGAATTGTCCTATGAAATGAGGCCTCTCTGTTGCTATCCTACAATACCAGCCAAGCCAGAGCAACCCTTTTCTGAATCTTTAGACAAGAAGCAGAGACGAGCAGAACAAGACAAAATGCAAGATTTGAGTCATGCCTAGATGATTTCCAGCTGTGGGTCAAGAGAATTGAGTTATTTAAAAACTGAATATAGACCATCAACCTCTTATTAGAAGCTGTAGCGTCTGGCTAGAGGCAAAATAGTGTAGGTCCAAAATAACATGTTTCATTGATCTTATTACTCTCAAAAAATGTGTAATGTACATCTTGCCGAGATGGAGTATGTATCTTTAGTCCTGAATTTGTACTATTCTATGCTATAATTTAGAATCAGTTGTGCATATCTGTACTAAAAAGCGGCTAATTAGCTGCCTGCAACAATACACCCTCTAGTTATTCTTCAGCATTTTTTACAAATAGAGAGGTTCTCTTTATATATACATTTTAAGTCTTAATTTTAAGGAAAGGAAGAGTTTAGGGTGTAACTTAAAGGAAAATTCCATGGAAGCTAAACAGTAAAGCAATGTATATTACCATTATATTAAACTGAAAATAACTCAGTGATGCCACACAATCCATTTAGTTTATGGTTTCATAGGAGTACTTAAATGAAACAGTCATGTTTGGTGGGTCTGAATTGGTTTCCAAACCAGATGCAGTTGTCACAAATGTTTAGGGATTGTGACCACTGAGTCTGGTTGAGGAACTTGGTGTGCTCAGAATCAGTGGCCGTCTCTGTGGCTGCTGTGAGTGAGGCAGAAGGAAAACTGGACTACTACGGAGAGAGGCGACAAATTGCTGAGGTGAGTTGGAAATAGGACTTTCTCACTACAGCTGTGGCGTGCATAAAGGGACATCATCCATCTTGAATCTTTTTTATGTCTGGAAATGATGTAGTGAATTACATTGTTTCCTCTTAATCATATACAAAATTCTCGGAAGTCTGACTCTAAACCCACTTTCTTTTCAATATTTCAGTTTTTCCTTGTGTCTTTTTTTATTTCTTCTGTTTTCTGATCAAACCAAGAACATGTTACCTTAATATTAAATCTGTATATTTACATAAAATACTCTAATCTTCATTCAATGAAGAATGCCTTAATCCATGACAATTCTTTTGCCTATTAAGGAATCATATGTATAAACACTATTCAAATAAATAACGTTCATTGATAATTGATATAGCTCATAAAGGTCCATTCCCATATACAGGTAAGAAGCAGAAAAAATAGAAAAATTAAAAATCTACATTTCATAAGAAAAACTAAAGTTGAACATTGTTAATTTTGAGATGACATTTGTGCTCAGTGATCATATAGTTAATTCTGTTCAGCTGATGGTAGTCTTTATCAGCTCAACCCCCTGCCCCCCCCTGCCCCCACTATTACATTTACATAAATCCAGAGACGAAAAATTGAGTAAAAACCCTGATAAAAGAGGATTTAGAACTGGATTGATAATCTCCCAAAGTCTTAATGTACATAACATTGGATGCACCTTTGCATTTGTCTGCTGTAAAAATCTGGATATATACACACAGGCTTATATTGTGCTTCATTATGAAATGCAATATTTCTGCACTCCCTCACTAGGAGGGTGGTGAGACGCTGGAACAGGCATGGATGTCCCATCCCAGGAAGTGTTCAAGGCCAGGCTGGATGGAGTTCTGAGCAACCTGGAAGTTGTCCCTGTCTGTGGCAGGAGGGATGGAACTAGGTGATATTTAAGGTCGAACCCAAACCATTCCATGAGTCTATGAATATTTTTCATAGATGATTTCTGATAGATTTAATTAATGGAAATAGTAAACCTACATTTTTCTCATACAATCATGTGCATTCTATAGACCTACATCTTTCCCACTGCTGACTGTATTCTGGAAGAAGACCATTTGCTAGCCCATTTCTTGATTTTAAAGTTACTTTCATTGATTAATTATATATAATATTGTTATAGGAAGATATATAAAAATGGTAAGTGATGGGCTAGATAAAACAAAATGCAGTGAAAATTTCAGTTAATCAATGAAAGGTAATACTTGTAAAAATTCTTTAACCCTGAGATACATTATGTGATCCTCCAAACCAAAAATTACAATATTTTCTGCTGGAGAAAAGCTAGTACTGCCAGTTGATTAATTTACAAAACACCATCTTTTTTATTGGCAGTTCAGATCGATTAAGGGAGGAGAAAGTTGAGGTGTTGAAATGATGAACAGAAAATGGCACTAACGTGCTATAATTGTGTAATCAAAAGCAACCATATTATAATATGTGTCTGCATGCACACACTGCCAGAAGGAGTAACACCACCTGCAAACAGATACCTCTTAATAGCATTGGCTGTAAGAGAGAAGGTTCACCTTGGGATTTTCTGTCATGTTGAACAAGCTCTATCTGCAGGTTTCAGGCCATTCCACTCTACCTAACCACATGAGACAGTTAGCTCAGACAATTTGGGCTGTATAGAAGTACTTGGTACTGTTTGAAGTGCCTTGTTGTACCTTACCTGACCACCAACCAAGAGGTCAGATCCTTCAAAAATTCTGTGTCAAACCAGTTCTGCAGGTATTCTGGATACCACAGAGCCAGAGTATCTTTGATGGTTTTAGAAGACCATGTGAGAGAATAAACCATCTGTCTGCCTTTACATTCAGGAAAAAGAAAAAGATGATACCTCAAGATGGGAACTGGGTTCTGGACAATGGTCTACAGGTGCCTGTGCCTCTTCAGTGAATTTGACTTAAAAAATAAGGGTGGGATATTATTCTGGCTAAAGGTGGATGCATACTGTGAAGAGCTACAGCTGGAGAGCCCTCTCTTGGCTTCATTCACAGAGTCTATGGAGATCTAATTCTTGGAGCCATTGCTATTTGTGATGCAATTCTTGCCCCAAAGTTTACTTTTGTTTAGAGGAATTATGTATAAGCTTCAATGACTGTTGACAAGATCTACACTAACTATAACAGTGGCCTCCACAACTGACTGAAGACAATCTACATCATATATGCTTAAGATGTAATTTAGTTTCCTGAATAAGTAAGTTTCTACTGTTATACAAGGTGCCCAAATAGGTTCAAAGTATCCAGATAGATACAATACAGAACTTACATGCTTCTGAACCATCAGTTGATAACAAAGTGGTGATATCATAGGTGTCTAAAATGGCACTAAATACATATGTGTGGGTAGCTAGAAATACTAATTCACAGCCTAATGTTTATAATTTCAGCACTTCTTTCTAGTAAAGAAACAATAAGAAGCAACGTGAATTTGTTGTTTCATTTCCAAAAACTTTGAGACGCTTATAAAGAAGCAAATTTTTTTCTAGAAATTGTATCATTTTTGCAATAAGCTACAAATGATGCACAAGATTTTAAACTTTCTATTGGCATTTAGATATTTCAGTTATTTTCCTAAAACCAGGGAAACACTTTCTAGATGCCTCAGCTGCAGCTGGACAAAGTATCTTACATGGCATTTATGTCTGTTCAAGAGTAAGTACCACAGGGGCTACATGTTACAGCAGTTCACCAGAGTGGAACCACACTTTAGCCCCAGACAGGGAAGGAGCTGTGCTGAAATCCACTTAAAGTGCAAAGGAAACCAGCAGGAATCACCAGAATGGGTTTAGATTAGGGTGCAGCAAGATTATCTCAAATTTGGGTACCCTTGATATTTAATGCTCTTATGTGGTTTTGATTAAACCACTAGCAAGAATAACCTAAAAGAAAACATGACAATTTTTTACAATCTGGGAAGTTATTTTCTTAAAACTGAATAGTGGAAAAGAATTCTTCTGTGTGGAATAAAGAAGGCCTTCAATAACAGACACTAAAATATTGTCACCATCTTGAACTGAGAGGTATAGGGTCTGTAAGGTAAAAAAATTTGGGAAGATTTGAAAGAGATATCTCCAGACATGTAGATTACTAAAATGGTTTTATTCTTGACAAAGACTTCAGTGATGAGAAAAGAAATCAACAATAACTGGGAAGCATATCCACATTTCCATTTCTGATGCCGACAGAAACAATGACATGCTCATATTTTACATTCCCTCTTGCAAATCCCGTTTGGTTTTAACACCTCTATTTCAATGAAAGAAAGCTGTTGCAGACTGGCACTGAATTACTGACATCCTCTCAGCTGCCAGCTGTCCTGCTAAGGCAGAACTGTGCCTTGTCTGTTGATAGAAATGATTGCTCTAAATTAATTTCCTCCAATTTTTCAAATCAACACATATAGCACTTATGATTTTACTATGAATGTTTCCTGCTTTAATCTGTCATGCAATGAACAGATTTTCTTATTTCTGCTATATATGTTACCTAGTATTAACTTTCTTCATAAGGAGAAAACTATCATTTGTATTGGCTTTTTGTGGCAAGGGTTTGGTAGCAGAGGGCTGTGAGAAGCTGTCAGAAGCTTCCTCCATGTCTGACGGTCAATGCCAGCTGTTTCCAGGATGGATCCACCACTGGCAAAAGCTGAGCCTTCAGTGATGGTAGGAACTACTCTGGAATAACATATTAAAGAAGAGAGGCAATGGTGACTGTGGTGAATGTGGTGAAACTGCAGCTGGAGAGAGGATTGAGAATATGTGAAAGAAGCAGCCCTGAAGACACTGAGGTCAGTGAAGAAAGAGAGGGAGGTGGTGCTCCATGTGCTGGAGCTGAGCTACCCCTACAGCCCATAATGAAGACCATAGTGAGGCAGCTGTGATCCTGCAGCCCATGGGGGATGCCATGCCAGGGCAGGTGTGTGCTTAAAGGAGGCTGAAACCCCATGGGAAGTCCATGCTGCAGCAAGTTTGCTGGCCGGACTTGTGACCCCATGGGGAACCCATGCTGGAGCAGTTGGCTCCTTGAGGGCTGCACCCTGTGGGAGAGACTTGTATTGGAGCAAGTCATGAAGAGCTGCACTCCATGGGAGCTACTCACACTGAAGAAGTTCATGGAGGACTGTCACCCACGAGAAGGACCCCGCGTGGAAGCAGGGGAAGAGTGTGAGGGGTCCTTGCCGTAGGAAAAGGGAGCAGCAGAGACAATGTGTGATGAACAGACTGCAATCCCCATTCCCTGTCCTGCATCACTGAGGGGAAAGAGGTAGAGAAATTGGAAGCAAAGTTGAGTCCAGGAAGAAGGGAAGGGTGAAAGGAAGGTGGTTTTAATAATTGATTGCATCCTTGTAACTCTACTCTGGTTTAATTGATAATAAATCGAATTAATTTTCCTGAGTTCATTTTGCCTGTGATGGTAACTGGTGAGTGATCTCTGTCCTTATTTTGACACATATGCCTTTAATTATACTTTTTCTCTCTCCTGTCCAGATGAGGAGGGAGTGTAACTAGCACCCTGTCAAGCTCAACCCACCACAATCATCGACCATTTGTCTCTTTGAAGTCGGAATACATTTTAGCAATGTTAAAAGGTAAGAAAATATTTATCTTTTGATGAACCTCCAAGCACAAGGCTACTGTGTCCCTATAAACAAGAAATCAAGCAAAAGGGGCAGGAGACCTGCATGGGTGAGGAGGGAGCTTCTACCAAATATCAAACGGGAAGAAAATTTATGGGATTTGGAAAAAGGTAGAGATCACATGGTAAGACTAAAGGAACATTGTTAGAGTATTCAGGGATGTGGCAAGGCCAGGCCCCACTTGAAATTGAGTCTGGCAAGGGATATCAAGGACAACGGGATGATGGCATGGCAGGAAGGGTTGCACTGGGGTGAGCGTGGCCAGCAGGTCAAGGGAGGGGATCCTCCCTCTCTACTCAGCCCTAATGAGGCCACATCTGGAGTGCTGTGGCCAGCTCTGGGCTCCTCAGTCCAAGAAAGACAAGAAGCAACTGGAGAGGGTCCAGTAGAGGCCACAAATGTGATTAAGGGGCTGGAGCATCTCTCTTATGAGGAGAGACTGAGGAAGCTGGACCTGTTTAGTCTAGAGAAGAGAAGACTGAGAAGGGATCTCATCAACACAGGCAAATATCTCAAAGGCAGGTGCCATGAAGATTGTGCCAGACTCTTTTCAGTAGGGCCCAGGGACATGACAATGAACAGGGGCCATAAACTGAAACACAAGAAGTTCCACCTTAATATGAGGAAGAACTTCTTTATACTAAGGGTGGCACAGCAGTGGAACAGGCTGCCCAGGGAGGTCGTGGAGTCTTCTTCTCTGGAGACATTCAAAATCCACCTGGACATGTTCCTGTGTCACCTGCTCTGTCACACCTTTGCAGGGGTGTTGAACTGCATGATCTTCAGAGGTCCCTTCCAACTCTAACAACTCTGTTATCCTATGAACCCAGGTAAAGCAGAGGATCTGACATTGGCAATGCAATATCTTATTTCAAATCTATTTTTGTATGGTTAGAAAAATGACATTACTTCATCAATATTTTCTTCAGCAAAAATCTGAAGACTCCTGCCTCCAAATAAGTTCCCCTTTCTTCCATGAAAGAGATGAACAGAATTCTTATAGTGAACTGGTCCCACTACCATTAAAATCAGTAACACTAGCAATCCTGCACTCAGCCCACTGTTTTGGAGAAGTTAGTTACACAAAGGTCTTTTCTCAGTATGCCTTTGCTGTACTGTAAGTGTATCTCTAGCTATAAATTACCCACAATATGGTCCATTTAGAATTGACCATGATGTATTTTTTGCAAATAGTGACCATATTACAAAGAGGCTCTAAATATTTTTTCCTCAATCATGGTTTTGCACTAGTATAAGCCTTTATACTCCTGACTTACCTCATATTAAATAAGAAGAGAATCAGTCCTTCATAGCTGAACAGAACAGATGTATGGCTTTAAATGACTGAAAATTATATTTTTTCACTGTAGATTAAACATCCTCCTACTGCTTGTTAAATGCACTTGTTCATTTTCTTGATTGACTATAGATTCAAACAGCCCTCTTTTCAGAAAATGATATCCTTAAATGATGTAGTCTCAGCATTCAGTAGTATGTTGATGCCAAGTCTTTGCAGTTCAACATGCTCTGAAATTTTCATCAACAAAATATTGTGTAGCGTGTGAACAACTGAAAAAAAAATCCCTGAAAAACATACCAATGTTTTTTTTCAGCAGGCAGAAACTAGGCAATATCAACCAGGAAATCACTTTTTATAAATGAAGCAAGTTTACATCCTTCTGCAGGTCTTGTGTAGGTCTTTTGTCTACTATAACAAAAAATAAGAAAAAAAAAAGGCAAACAAACAAACAAAAAAAGATAAAAGATGATTTCTTTGTGAATCTCTTGTTTTACAATTCACATTTCATATGACAAACAGATCATACTAGCAGAAGCATTCAGTGAGAGAAGCAGAATGGTTACCTAAACCCTGTTGTATGTTGCCAGGGTTTCTACACCTGAAAATGGACAGGTTTATAGTTTTTCTAATAGACATTATGAATGTCTCAAGGTAAGAAACAGCCAATATGTTGTCTTGTTTAAAGACTTTTCAAGGTCATTCTATTCTAGACAGCAGAAGGTCAGAATAATGGTGATGGAGTCTCTTCCATCAGAGTCCACTGGGGAGTCAAGACATCTTGTAAAGTCTAATGGTGTTTTGGCATCTGTTCCAGATATCTTCCCTGCCCCCTCCTTCCTTCCCCTTCTGCCTTCACAGTAGAAGTGCAGCAGCTACATGACAGAAGGCTGGAACTGCAAGCATTAAGCAGCTAACCTGTGGTTCCTTTTGCTATTTCTTTAAAAATCCTTTCTGCTTCTAGGCTTCACATAGCTCTGTGAGAATTACAGTTTGAATGGAATAAGAGCCAATTCAGTTGATTCCCTGGTGGCTATCTAGAATGTGATTCCTGTGGAGTTATTCATAGATTAGCAAGCGTCCTTTGCAGAACCTCTAAATCCTATATAGGTTGGTGCCACTTATTTCTGGATTAAATCTACACTTTCTGCAGCTAAAACAGGCTCATCTCAATATAGCTCTCATTTATTTGGGTACTTTGGTAACCACTGAGGGAATTATCAAGGGGTTAGAAACAAAACAGCTCTCAAAAGAACTCTGGTTTATCCTTCAGAAGCTTGCACAGTTCCTCTGCATTTATTTTGACAGAACATATAGTTCTTATACACAGCAAATCTCCGTGGGTATCCTGGATATTTTTGCACTGCACAAAGCAAAGGTAAAGTGAGACATAAAGTCATAGATATCAGCTTTGTTTAAAGAGACCTCAGCTTTAATGTAAAATGTGACATATGTTCAACCTCTAATCTTCTGCTCCCTGATGAGAGAGTCACCACCAGATACAGCAAGGACAAAGAGGAGTGTAGGAATTCAAAATGAAAAGATAAGGATAAGTGTTTTATCATAAAAGATAAACTGAGTGCAGGAATGGCAGTGTTCTATGGGAACACAGAGCTCCACTTGTGGGTTTTCAGGTGAGGAAGAGATTTATTTCCAAAGTTATTGATGCTTTCTGGATTTACACATTCACCTGGACCCCATGTCACTGAGATATTTACACTGCCAGTTTGTAAGGCCAGGCTGTGAGATTTTTAGGTATCTTAATTTAGGTTCTCTTAGGAGGATTCACACTTTTGAGAAACAAATGGAATATCTACCTCTCATTATTCCAGACAATCTTGAGAATAATTAAAAATTCTATTATCACGCCATCATATCATATCATCATTTTTATATCATATATTAAAAAGGAATAGAATTTACCACCACAAAAGCTCTCAGCCTCCTGGATACTTTAGGCCTTCTGAAATGGCACCAAAGTCATGAACTACATAGATTTCCTGTGGTGAAAGTCCTGGAAAGACCAAACCATCTGGCCTGCTGCCTGCATGTGTTGGTGTTCAAATGTGAGAGAAGAGGCTGTCTCTGTAGCTGGTGCAGATCTCACCAGTGAGACCTGATGGTGAATAGAGCTGATTTGAAGAGACATGCCCATGAAATCCATTTATTTATTTGAAAAGAGACACTTAATCCCGTTTCAGACACATTACAGAGCTCCTTCTTACGTTCATCTACTGGTCCAGAAATAGAGGAGTCTCTGGTCACATATGGCCATTCTATTTTATGATCATGGGTAACCTACAGAATTCAAATGGTGCTCTCTGGGTACGTTCTGGCAAATAAATCTAAACTCTTTTGCCTAATCACATGAGCATCTCTCAAAACTCCAGAGGCTAATAAGGGTAGATCTCTAAATCATTGTTTAGCTGCACAAGTGAAAATGTTTTTGTCTAAACTATTTGACTATTGTCTAAACTATTGTAGGATATCCATCACTGGTGTTTAGTTGCTACTCCAGGAGGTCATGGAGCTACCATGTAGATGCAGATATTAGGTCGCGCCTGACAACTTAAGGAGGATCTCTTTGGATAATGACTAATGGCAAAAAAAAATGTGTTCTGAGATCAACTGAACTGTGCATTCATTGACTGCAGTGGAAGCTTGGACTTCTAAAGAAGATGCAGAGTGCATATGCAGGGATGCTGGTTTGGAAGAATTCCATTATTTCAGCAAAATCTAATCTCTATTCCCAGTCTTTCTCTGACTCCTTCACCCATCTTTGTCATATTGCATGAATATAGATTCCCTTTTCTTAGCATTCCTCTAACTCTTGCGAGAGGAGGGTCACAATAGCAGATAGGGCTTTGCTTACCTCCTGCGGTTTGGATCTGTAGCAGCCTCATAATGCACTGCAACTTTAATGTAGTTATGTGACAAACATAAAATGCAAACATAAGCAAAGAGAAATTTCAGGAAAACATGCTGACCTTTAGGTTAATTTCTGCAGGCATGCAATATTCTTTCACTATCTCCAGAATGCATCCTACAAAAGGTAAAGTACTTCTTTATTAAAGCTGCTGTAAGAGTTATACTCTGAACAAAATAATGCCTTATGTTTTATTGAATTTCTTTTGTTAGCTCTCAGAAACAGATGGATCATTTCAGCTGAACGATAAATCAGATTGTGACTAATGATTAAAGTCAGGAAAGTTTCATGCTTTTGGAAACAGCATCTCATCAGAAAATATGTGCCAGTGTGTAATGTACACAACCCATTAAATTGCTTGTAAAATGTAATGGTATCTTACATATAATAGGAATGTGTATCATTCAATATGAATGGAGATTAATGCGAAATACTGGACCAGAGGCATAAATGGTTTGTATATGCTTTATAATTTGCCCTGTGGATTTTTTTTTGTTTACTTTTGATATCTTTTTTCAAGAATATTTATTTTTTGAATTGTAAATATGCAATACATAACCTAGTCCTCATTAATTTCACAATCCAAATCCAGCAGGTCTCTCCAAAGAATAAAAAAACCCAACAGGTAGGATAAAATGTTGAAAAAAACCTGGAATATAGTCTGGGTTTTGTTGTTCTTTCTAAGTACCAACATTTTAACAACAGCAAATTCTGCTTGGGATTTGAATGTGATATGCAGAGGGTTGAGATGTTAATTCTATTTTTTATATCTCCATTGGCTTCGAAAGTAGGTGAAACTCTGGGCTTCAGAAGATTTTGAGCCTCATCTCTTTACCTATTGAACCAGGTTCGTTCCAGACTGGACTTCCTTGATTTTAATAATATCATTCATTTCAGCATCAAAACTGACTTCAGCCACCATGCAACCAATGCAGCCATCACTAGTTTTGATCTGACATGTGTGATCTTGTGCAGATTTATGAGAATGGATTTTTATCTGAATCGTGCAGTTTTGCCTGATGTTTTGAGGACTATGTGAAAAATTAAATAAATAAATATTTGGATGTAGAGGAGACAGGTAATAATGCTATTTGTACAGTTCTGTCATTTTTCAAACTGGTATTTAAACATGTTGAAGGTACCAGAGCCACGTCCTCTGTTGCTTGTCACGGTGCATGCTTACAAACGACACTGATTCTTGTGATAGAACCTTTTACAATTAAAATGAAAAATAATTCTCCTTTCTATTTTACAAGAATGAGAGAAAATTGAGTTTCTTGCTACTCTGAGATTGATCTTTTTCAGTTTCTGAAGAGCTCTAAGCCACCTGCACTTTAGTTCTGAATGAAAAGTTGGGCAGCATTTTGAAAAGGTGTTTGACTGAGTAATTAAGAGAAGAGCAATGAAGTGAGGATAAGCCATATAAAGGACTTAAAAAGGATCTCAAGGGATTTGGGAAAGCAATAGAAAATAAAAGATAGAAAAAATACCAGCATTCAAGCAAGACATTATAATATACTGAAGTTAGCAAAACTATTCTTTTGAAACTGCCAGAATAATTCATACCGTACAAGAAAATACTTCAAGAGGTTAAAGAATAAAATAGAGGCAACAAAAGAATAAAATATCATCTGAGCAACAGAAAATCCAAGGTGACAGCATTCACAGATAAAGATGACAGATACATCACTGACAGACAGAAATAAAGAAAGAGATGGAAGAATTCAACCAAGGTCTAGTTAACAAGAAAGTGCACTTACTACTGGGCCTTGGTGGTGATGCATAAGAGGGAGAGGGTAATATCCTTTGAAGGACTACAGGAAGCTGTTAAATATACATTTTTTGATGTGGAAATGATGAAAAATGAATTGGAGTAGCGTAAGGTTCTAAACAGATAATTTTAAAAGATGTGCTGAAGTTGTTAATATTGTGAGAGTATCTCCCATTTCTTCAAAATTTTAAAGGTTTCCAGCTATTCTGTTTTTTGGTGTTTTTTTGGGTTTTTTTNTTCTTTTTTTTTTTTTGTTTTGTTTTGTTTTGTTTTTTTGTTGTGTTTTTTTTTTTTCCCATTGATGTCGCCATCCCTCTGTGAGCAACAGTAAAGTTGTTTTCACATGTTTCATTTAACAAACTTGTTAAGAAAGCATAGGCCAAAGTCTGTTTAAACACTTATCTCGAGGAACATGACCTCATCATCAGTTGATTTTTCTGGTCTAGAAGGATGTGATACTTGAATCAGGACATGATTAACCTTATTAGTTTTTGAAAAATGAGCATTTGGATCTAAACCCAGACAGTGGAAGGAAAGCAGCTTATTTAGAAACAGCTCTGGTTTGAAGGTTTCCATATCTTTGCAGCATTGGGCTCCCTTATTTCAAAAAATAATTCAAGAACATTTCATCCTGTATTTCCAGCCACGGGAGCTGTTCACATTTATTTCAGCTGAAGCTCAGTGAAGGGATTGAGATCTTACAGTCCTCCACTTCCCGAGCGTAGGTTAGTGAACACATACAAAGTTAAAAGAGAGGAGGCCAGAACCTGAAATTTTTAATCAGATGGAACTCTCACGAGTCAGTGAGAACTTTGCTAAGGTTAAGACTACTAGACTTGGCTCATCTCCAGTGCCTGTGAACCTTGCTTACCTTCAGGACAGTTAGAGTTCAGAGGCATAAAGGTACTGCAGAGACTTCACTGCTGATAACCCGAGGCCATATCTTGAAGATTTTGCCACTTTCTTCCCCAGCACATAGGCAGGGAAACTTCCACTGGCACTGGGAGCTGACTGCCTAAGCAAACACATCAGGGAGGGAGTCAAAAACATGTTACACAGATTGTAGCAGTAGCTTTGCTGGATGGGATTTCACCAATTACTGCAGATGAGAAAAAATCAATCAAAAATTTTAACCCCACACTAAGTTTTATTATTGAGGTATTAATAAAATGAATTAAATCAGCTCTACTCTGTTCCATATGCACATACTACACTCCCTTCTGTAAGTCTAACATTGTAGCTTAGATACTATAGATAAGTAATGCATGGAAAAATGTTTCAATATTGTGTTACATGCACTTACAGTAATCTTAATCTGTATTCTATGACAGTGAGTGCACTTAACATGTATACAGTTCTAATAAAAAAAATCTTATAGCTTATCCAAGTATTACCATTATGAGAACAATTACAATGATGAAATGATGTGTACACAGGAAGACTTGATGATAGTGAAGTATTTTCTAAATGAAATAGTGTCCAAATGGTTTAAAAATGTGGCTCAGAAACTAAATAAAAATTCCTTAAAACAAAAATAGTGACACATGCAGGGTTTAATTTTTTTTTATTTTCAACTTCTGTGTGTTGTTAAAGAAAGCATATCCTTTATTTTACATTGAGTTATACAGTATTAGGTTATTTATTCTAGGAAAGAGCCAAACTGTGTGAGTTTTTTCTGAATTAATGTACACACAGACATGCTCCAAAGGAAATCAGGCATATCTTCTTTTTTTTTTTTTTCCCTCCTGTGACTTCAATACTATTCATTGTGTTCAACAAAAGTTGATAGCATTTCAGAGTTGTAGGACTTCATATATGTATGATATGTGCTAAACAATAGAATCTAAACAAAGTAAAAGACATCTGATCAACTTGGTGGCCTTCTCTGGTCTCATTCCAACATGTCCATGTCCTTCCTGTGTTTGGGATGGTGGAGCTGGAAACAGATGGAATCTCAGCAGAGCATAGTTCAGCTGGGGGAGAGCAGTTAAGAACTTTGTTTATTAACACAAAAAACTATATGTGCAGTTCGCTTTATTTGGAGAACAATGTCAGACTGAATGTACTTTGGTGAATTTACATGTAAGCAAAAGTTCACAGTTCATTTCTTTAAGGTCTAACTAATTATAATTCCCAATAAAATGCCTCTTACCAGATAAAACTATAATTTGCTTCTCAGCAGATATTACAATGTCTGGCTTTTCTTTTTTCCTGCAAAACCAGAAAGAAAATGAAGGAAAAATTGATTATAAAACCAACATAAAAAAAAAATGTATACAAAAAAGAGTGTTATGTATGATACCATAGGCTGCAGCCACATTATGAAATTAAACAATCCCAGTGAATGAACCTAAGGACTGCAAGTCCTATCAGTATTGTAGAGTTGATTTTGCATTAATCTCATACAACTCTTCCAAGCAATATCTGAGTACTACAAAAATCAACACATGGCATGAACCATTCCCAGCAGGCTGTTTTGATGTGACCACTCTGTTTTTAAGACTAAGAAAATCTAAGAATATGGGCACAAATACTTCTGTGCTCATTGGCTTTGATGCCTGAGACAAGTCCCCAAAACATCTGTCAAGAGCACCAGAAATACTTTTACCCATGACTATCCCTCAGATCTTTAATTGTTCTCATTTTTAGAGTCTGAGGTACTAAATTGTCCTTTTGCTTTCTTTGCAAGCAAAAGAATAACTTGAGATATAGAAATACAGACACTCAGACCTACTTCAATGCCTCATTTCACAAGTGGACAAGCACCCAAATGCCTCAGGGAAACTCCACTCAACTGAGTTCCCCATAACCCCACAAAGTGCTTCAGAGACAGCAGAGATTGGTCTCCCCTTGCCTCAAGATCAGATTCCGCCCTATGGTGTGACAAGTTCCATACAAGAAGTGTCATGCAACACAAGCCCTGGCCCTGACACTGAGGACAAGGATGTGTGGGGCAGGAGGACTCACCACAGAGGTTCCTAAAGCACAGCTGGGGAAGTTTTTCTGCCACCAGAAGCTAACTAACCAGAGCTGTGTCAGGGCTAATTAGGTGCACACAAGAGTCCGAGCTCATTAGTCGCCAGGACGGTGTTATTGACACATTTCTGCTGGTTTTGGGATCCCAGCAGCCTTTCACAAGTATAGACATTATAGTTTCCTAGGAGTTAACTCAGTGTCTCTGCTTCTGCATGGTCTCTGTAAACTTGCAGTGAATCCTTATTTACTCAGCTCATTTTACTTTAAAAATCCTCTTCTGGGCTTCTATTGTTTAAAAGGCCAAAACCTGGAATTTGTTAATTATTATATTTTTATAATATATTTTTCAGCTAATGAGACAAGATCCCTGAGCATATGTACATGGATGCATTGAAATTCATCCTCTTTCAATGAAGAAACAGTTAATCATTTTTCTTTTGACATTAAATCTATTATTCATATCAGTATGACATGGATGTAAGACTGTCATTACAAGATCATTACAAGGAATTTATTTATCTGAGACTATGCTAGGAGGGATGATAATTGTTATTGCTAATAAAAGTAACTGCTATTACTTGGATTTTAAAATATAATTACATGGCAGGAATACTTTCCTGCCATTTACTTACACAACCCATGTAATAACCATATAACTAAATTAGAAATGGATGAGGTGGATAGCAGAGATTGAATCCAAATTTACCCTTTCTGATCATATACAGAAAGTTCTCACAGGACTGACTGAATAAAGAGCACAGAGTTAGTGGGGAGATATTTCTCAGTTTCAGAGGACACACAGATAATCAGAAGAACAAAGCAGTTATTGACACCTAAAGCTGCCAGCAGTAAAGGTGAAGGATCCTCTGTCCACTGCCAGGTTTATGCTGCTGACGCCTGCAGAGTCCCCTCTGTACCTGTATCCATATGGCTGTTCATACATATATACACATGGCCTTCATAATGCCATCTCTTCTCCCAAACCTCTCTTCTGACAGCTATTCCATGATGTTAGGAAGCTGTGAGGGACACTTGCACTGATATGCCTCAGCAAAGTGACAGATACATTTCTCTCAAATAAGCAATCAGGAATATAAACTGCATGATTTATCTATGCCATTGAAAGTTTATCTGAGTAATGTAGTAAACAGCAACTTCAGTTCTTATCTGATTAAAGTTGAATAAGGAGTATATAAATTCCAAGATATAGGATTCTCTACCTGCAGTAACATCCTAATTTTGGCTGGGATATAGTTCATTTTCTTCTTGGTAGTAAGTACAGAGCTCTGTTTTGGGTTCATCATGAGGATAGCATTGATAACACACTGATGTTTTAGTTGTGGCTCAGTAGTGCTTACTCTAAATCAAGGACTTTTCAGTTCCCCATACTTTACCAGTGAATAGGTGACAATAAGCTGGGAGGGAGCACGGCCAGGACAATTGATCTGAACTGTCTAAAGGGATATTCCATCCCACAAAAGACCATGTCCAGTATATAAACTGAGGAGAACTGGTTGGAAGCCAGTGGTCACTGCTCAGGGATAGGCTGGGCATTGATCAGCAGGTGGTGAGCAATTGTGCATCGCTAGTTTCTCTTGAGTTTGATTCCTCTTTCTCTCTTTCCTTCTATTATTATTACTATTACTATCACTATCATTATTATCACTACTATTATTATTTAAATATTTCTATTATTATTTATATAATAATTTCTGTTATTTATATTATTTCAGTTATTAATCTGTGTTCATTTCATGACTGTCATTCTTTTCTGGTTCTCCTCCCTATCCCGATGTGGGGAGGGGGAGGAGTGAGTGAGCAACTGTGTGGCACTTTGTTGCCGTTAAACCACAACACATAGTTACAGTGTAACAAATATTTTACTTTCTATGAATTATTATCACTATGGCATCTTTAACTGATGGATCTGACATACAAAGTGAGGGCTGGATTCAATCAAAAATATATCAGGCTTCTGTAACCTGCCAGTGTTATTAAATGTATTTTTATACGTATATAAAACATGAATTGCATGTTGCGTTGCCATACACCATTTCTCTACCTTTTCTCAGTTTTGGAATATGATATAGATACATATATCTACATATGTGTCTCTGTGTGTTAGATCGTTCTGATGAGGCAGAGGAAAAGGTAATTGAATGAACTTGATCAGCCAACAGTGAGAGATTTTAAAAACGTGTATAATCCTGTAGGGAGCAGAGGACTGCAGCTCATTCCTTACAGTGTGGCTGTGGGGTATCATGGTCAGTTTTCATCTGGGATTATACTTAGTGCCTTGGTTAATGGTCTGGAAGACAGAGCACACCTTGCAGGTGACATTACAGTGGGAAGTGTAAAATACAATGTAAGGAGAGAGAAGCAATAGAAGGACCCTAGAAAGGTGATTAGAAGGAGAGGCAGGAAGTGAGATTCAAGCAGGAAAACTGTATTTGTAGAAAAGAAACATCTCAGAACTCTGTTGAAGCTGGGGAGTAATTTAAAATCTGATTAAAAGCCTCTTGACATTAGTGGAGAAGATGAACACTGATTTTAATGGGCCCTGAAACCAATGTCTTTTAAAGCACTTTGTGTTCCCTGAAAGAAAGAGGCAATATACAGCAGGGCTGGTCCTGTGGGGGAGAATTTGCAGTGTTGGCCAGTAGCAGGAAGAGACAAGGAAGCATTTACAGATTTATTTGGGGCAATGAAAGTAATAACAACATTTTCACTCCCTCTTCTTTCTCTTCTAACCTATCCCCCATGTTTGTTTCAACTACAAAGGTGAATAGGACTTAGGGGGGTTAGTTTGTTAGCACCAAAAACTTCAGCTATTTACACAGAATCCCTGAAATGACTGTTGTCACTCTGATCATGTTTGAAAATACAGGCCTTCAAACCAAAAAATGCTCTTTAACGAGGTTGGAAAGCTGCAATAAAGAACAACATTTCAGTGGTAACTAGTAAAGATTGTATATAACCATTCACTTGGAGGATTCCTTTCAACAAACTTTGTAGATGTGTGCAATATTTTATGCTATACAGGAAATTTTAAGGTTCCTTTTTCTTCACAAAATTTTAATACAAAGGATTTTACACTTGATTTATTAAATGGACATGATAGGGTGCAGGCAGTCATTCATTTCAGGTAGCAACTATTTATCCACCTCTTTTTGACCTGGAGAAGACTCTGGAGAAACCTTATAGCACCCTCTAGTACCTAAAGAGGGTCGACAAGAGACATGGAGAGGGGCTTTTTTCAAAGTTAAGCAGTGATAGGACAAGTGGGAATGGCTTTAAACTGAAGGAGGGTAGATTTATCTGGGACATTAGGAACAATTTCTTTACTCTGTGGCGATGACACACTGGAACAGGTATCCCAGTGAAGCTGTAGATGCCCCACCCCTGGAAGTGTTCAAGGATAGACTGGATGGAGTTTTGAGCAATCTGCTCTAGTGGAAGATGTTCCTGCCCATGGCAGGGGATTGGAACAGAGCAATCTTTAAGGTCCCTTCCAACCCAAACCATCCTGTGATTCTATAGAGTTCATGGGTTAATTTTAATTGTGCTACATGCTGTGACAATAATGAAGATGTTAAAATAACCTTTTAGAACTAACATGACCATTAGACTTATGCATACTCACATCAGTATTAGTTGTATTTAGAATCTCTATTGGGAATATTTTTGTATACTTAGTGCACAGAACTTTATTTTGAGGTATTTATCAAAATTTTATTTTATCTGCCCCATTTTGAATGTTTTTATTTATCTATATGTTAAAATCTCACTTTTCTTCATTTTTTTAAATTCCATTTTCACCTTTTGTCCTATATTTTTTTCTTTTCTTTCTGGTGTCTATGAGACAGAAATAAAAAATACTAAAGAAAGAAATAAATGGATGGAAAAGAAATGGAAATATCAAATCCATTTGAAAATTGAGCATTATAAAACTCAGTGCAAAACAAAGAAAAAAAATATTATGTGTTCCATTTTTTCTAAAAAGATGTGTGGAAAGGGGAGCAAAACCAGCTTTTGCTTTCAAGTTTTAATTAACAAGAAATATCTTAATAAACATACACAGTGATGTAACTTTTGAAACTTTGTTAATTGGAAAAGTAGGGACGTGCACCAATGTTGCACCTCACTGAATGCAAACAATTATAAAAGACAGTGAAAGGGGAAGTGATAATGAGAAGTTGTATTTGCCACAGCTAAAACGTCTGCCCAGATCCCCTCTGAGGCTTTCATGCACTGCATGTTTCTAGCAAACAGGTCACAGAATTTTCTACAAAGTCTCCCAAATGTTAAAGGCTTGTCTTTGGTTTGCGCTTAGGATTATTCTACAAAGACAAAAGTTCCTTAATCTTTCTCTCACATCAAGACCTTTTCCCATTTCAAGAAGCACTAGCACAGGTATGACACTCAGGTTTTTCTGTTAGGATTCCATCCACCTGGTGGGTGGTGCCTACAATGGAAACCTCTCACCATCACCACAGAATAGGAAAGAAGTTGCAAGGGTTAGATTCTAATATTTATCACATTTTACCAGTTCAACCACATTCTGTGTTGTCTTCTTGCAGGGAGTTTGGTTCTACTCCCTGTCTTCTTCCTGGCCTCTCTTGGAAAGAACTGGTTCTGGAGGAACACCTAAAGGCAATGACATGTTGGAGAGACTTGTTGATCTTGTTGGATGGGGCTAATCCAGTGGGAGGTGCCCCTGCCCATGGCAGAAGGGTTGTAACTAGATGATTAACGGTTGCCAAGCATTGGAACAGAATGCCCAGGAAAGTGGTGGAATCACCATCCTCGGAAGTGTTCAAGAAACAACAGGATACAGCACTTAGTGCTCTGGTCTTGTTGACAAGGTCCTGATTAGTCAAAGGCCGGACTTGATCCTGGAGGTCATTTCCAACCTCAGTGACTCTATTATTCTATCTGTATGGTCCCTTCCACCCAAAACCATTCTGTGAGTCTAGGATCTCTAAAGTTCTGGCAATGAAACAAACAGGTTTTTCAGAGGTGTTCTATCACCTGGTGTGCGATATAAACAGACAGGTTTCTTTTTGAGCCACATGGGAATTTTCTTTGAGAAAGGGCCAAAACCTACAGGGGTAGAGGAGGAGAGAGCAAAGCAGTAAGCTACAGCAAAGGGACCCTGAGGGTGGTTGGAGGAGGAGAAGGGCAGGAGGGGCTGCAGGGCCAGAACAGAGATCACCCCCCCCCAGCAGCCATGGAGAGCCCTGTTGGCGTAGAGACTTCCCCTGCAGCCCAGGGAATGGCCCACATTGGAGCTGGGAGGTGTTCCAGCAATGCATATTTACATCTTTATCAGACCTTTATTAAAAATGTAATCCTAGTATTAAGGTCATTAAAATATAGGCTTGCCTTGGGAATAAAAATGTAAATAGCAGCATGAGGTGAGTGTAAATATGCACATGAAAATTCAATATAGGAGAAAAACTGTGTTGTAATGTGTGTTTTATAAAAACTCTTTGGTAGTTTCCACCTGGGAATTTGAAAGTCCTTTAGCAAATATTAGTGAAATAGAGCTGAGTCATCATAGGTCCTTATTTGTTATTTGTGATAAATTAATTATTTCAGGTTAAAATCATATTGCAATTAAGCCACTGAAATAGTTAGAAACACCTACTAAAAGTCATATCCAACTTTAGAAAAATATTTGCTTTTTTTTTTTTTAAACAAAAAGCTTGCAGCAGAGCAAACTAAACCAGAGGACTTATGTTTGCCAAGTGTGCTTTTTTAACACCTTTTATAGAATATCCTGTAAAAAAAAAAAAAAACAAAAACAAAACAAAAAAAAAAAAAAAAAACAAAAAAAAAAAAAAAAAAAAAAAAAAAAAAACAAAAAAAAAAAAAACCCCAAAAAAACAAAAAAAAAAACCCACAAAAAAAAAACCCACAAAAAAGAATGTGTTTTTTGCATTTTCCAAGCTATTTTTCATACTCCTTTGGATCTTTTTTCTTTTTCCAGTTTGGAAGTAGTATTTTGTACTATATTGGTCCTGCTTCCCTATCTCACTTTTCCCATCTCTCCCGTATAAGTCCATCTTGAATGTGAACTGGATTTAATTTTCTGTACCTTTAACCATTTAGAATATAGAAATATAGAGTATTGATGCCCAGTGTGTTGTGCAGAATCAACTAACTCTCCCTTTACAACCCACCACAGAGATTTGAAGAGACCATGATGTTCTGTGATAAAAACCCCTCTATGAACATCCTATAAGATACACAGAGAGATAAAAAACAGGAGGGATATCCCAAATAGCACCTCATCCTGACTGGTCTCAGGCCCATTCTAAGAGCCATCAGTCAATCAAAAGGTTGTCTGCATGAATCCAGAGATACAGGGGCACAAAAACATGCAGGAACACAAATTAAGGACTCGGAGGAAGAGATATCTGTCTCAGGCTCTCCCAAGGGGTTGTCCCAGGGAAACCTCAACTCCCACTGGCCGGAAGGGAAATGTTTTATGATGAGTCAATGATGAAGTACCTTTGGAAAGGGGAAGTTTTCTGGAGGTACAGGACACACTATGACATGAAAGGGAAAAGCATTTTGGTATTGATTAAGATTTATTATGGTCAAAGGTGGGGGAAAGGAAGAGATCTAGGTAGTCTGAGGAGATAAAATGGTGTCAAAGCAGTGGTAAAATGCATAAAAAGGGTTGGTCATGTGCAAGTATCTGCATGCAGTGTACTTATTAAATTCCTTTCTAATTTTTTTTATTTTATTTTTTTTTCCCCTGCATGAAATGCTCTCTGTTCTGCAAGGAAAATTTTTGAGCCATACAGAAAATTTTTTTCAGAAGCAGACCAAGTGTGAGGTGTGGGTGCAGGCAGCTGGGCTGGCACCCAAACTAGAGATTCCCTGGATGGAGAGACAGAAGTGAGCAAAATCAGCACAACTCACTGGGAAGGGAGCAAGGAAGAATGCACCACTGCTGTGTAATTCTTGGAGAAAATATGGGTGTTCAAGAGGGTTTGTGAGAATCTGACAAAATCAAGCTGGAGTAGCCAGAGAGTAGGTGATGTACTTGTCTCTAAGGGTGACACTACAGTGGAGTTGGCTGTTGGGAACCAGGGGAGTCTTGTCCTCGATGTATTCATATATGTGTCTGTGTGTGTGTGTCTGTGTGTTTGCACATGTGTTCTAGGGAAAACTGGAGTAGAGCTGTGGTCCTGCAGGCTCATATGTCCAGTTTCCAACAACTGGGAGTCTTCCCTTCCCTTCCCTTCCCTTCCCTTCCCTTCCCTTCCCTTCCCTTCCCTGCCCTTCCCTGCCCTT
>VXAU01001243.1:115648-144322 GCA_013399695.1 Formicarius rufipectus | reverse complement strand
AGGGTTCATTATTTATAGCTGGTTCTATCTTAAGAAACTTTTTATGAGTGCATTTAATATTCTGACTTTCGATTTTCAGGTTTTTTCAGTTCATTAATTTGAACAGTAGTTTCATCCTTTTTGACACTGAACTGCAATCGTGCACTGTCTGGGTGAAATACTCTACTGACAAATCCAATAAAGTAATTTTCCTTAGACTAGCTACCACACTTAAATTATCTACATTACCATAACCTAAGATACACCTGCTGAGATAGAAGCTATGAATTTATATATATATATATATAATTTTTTTCCAAACAAGCTATGGATTTGACAATTAAATCATCACCCCAGACAAAGGGATATCATTATTTGGGACTTAAGAACTTTTTAAAAGTTCACTTAATTGTCTTATATACGATATATTGATCTACTTTCAGGGCTTTGAGTCTTCCTATCCTTGCTTCATCACATCTGTGGGAGTGTTTATGTTATTATTATTTGCTATTGTGAGTTATGTGGGCTGAATATCACAAATTAATTTACACAGGAAAATAAAAGTTGCTATTTCATTTAAAATAGTCAAGTGACAGATGGGGGGTTGTTCCCTAGCTCTCCTACAAAACAGTGCTGGTGACCCCCTTTAGCATCTAGACTGAGATACACTGAAGTCAGAGCCAAAGTCAGAGCCACAAAGCTGGGCTGATGCAGTGCCAGATTGCCCCTTCGATCTTGGCAGGAAACCTATTCCCCATCTGTGAAACAGGATTGAAAACATTAAAGTTCCACTGCTAACTTTATGCATGAGGGTGACACATTTAAAGAAGATTTGGATTCAGAAAGATGATAGATTAATATCTGATGCTTTCAGAAGATTGTAAATATAATTTTAGCAGTTTGACACCAAAATCACTGTTATATTCCACAGCAGCAACCAATGGAAAGAGCAGCAGTACTGGATTAAACCCCATTGGTTCTGATCTCTGACTATCAAATATTTTGTGAAGGGCTATGAGAGACCAGCACCCATTCATGCTTGAGTGTTTTCTCATCATCCAGCCATCTACAGCTTTGGGGTTTTCTGTGTTAGAAATTGGATCCACACTTTTGTTCTTACTACTTTTAATGAGCTTCTCACTATAACAGAGTTGTGGTGGGTTGCCCTCAGCTGAGTGCCAAATACCCACCTAGCCATACTCTCCCTTCCTATCCTCAGGATAGGAAGGAAAGGAGAGAAAACAGGATGAAAAAGTTTGTAGGTGAAGACAAAGACAGGGATACCTCTCATCTATTGCTATCACGGGCAAAAAAGAATTGACTTGGGGAGATTGATTTAATTTATTGTCAATTAAACAGCGTAGGAAAGAGAGAAATAAAAACTGAACTAAAAATAACCTTCCCTACCCCCTACCTTCTTCCTAGGCTCCACTTGTCATGGCTTAAGCTCAGCCAACAACTGAATATCACACAGGCTCTGGCTTGCTCTCCTCTTGCCATGGTGCTGAGGGGAATTAAAAGCAGAAGTAAAACACATGAGTTGAGATAAAAAGAATTTAATAAGTAAACTAAAATATATAATAACAACTCTTCAAAAAAACCCCAATAATAGTTGCAATAAAAAGGAAAGAAAGGAACAAAACCCAAGACAGACAACTGATGCACATTTGAGTTGCTCACCACACACTAATCAATGCTATCACTGCTGTCAGCCCATCCCTGAGCAGTGACTGGCAGCTCCTAGACAACTCTCCTCACTTTAAATTCTGGCCATGACATTCTGTGGTGTGGAATATCCCTTTGGACAGTCTAGGTCAGCTGTCCTCGCCATGCTCCCTCCCAACTTCTTGTGCATCTGCTCATTGGTAGAGCATGAGACACTGAAAAGTCCTCGATTTGGGGTGAGCACTATTTAGTAATAACTGAAACATCAATGTGATATCAACGTACTAAATTCAAACCACAGCACTGTACCAACAACTAGGAAGAAAATGAACTCCACCCCAGCTGAAACTAGGATATCACTCCCAAATCATCTACCTCCTCCTTACTGTTCTTAAGTGGTTCAGGGGTACGGGAATGGGAATTGTAGTGGATTACTAATCCTTTTTCTCTGCTGTTGCTTCTCATCATGTTCCTCTCCTCCAGCATGGGGTTCCTCCCAAGGCAAACAGTCCTTTGTGAACTTTTCAAATGGCAACCTTCCACTGGGTTGCAGTTCTTCCACATCTACTTCAGCTCGGGTCTTTTCCATGGAATACTGTCCTTTCAGAATGGACTACTCCAGTGTGGGCTCCTCTCCATGGGCCACAGGTCCTCCCAGGAGTCTGCTCCTGTGTGGACATTTCACAGGCTTCAATTTCCTTCAAGATGCATCCACCTGCTCTGCCATGAGTCTCCTCCCCAGGCTGCAGGACCTCCAAGGGCAGCAGGGGCACAGCTGCCTCACCATGGTCTGCACCACAGGCTGCAGAGGAATCTCTGCTCTGGCATCTGAAGCACCTCTTCCCCCTCCTTCCTCACTAATCTGGATCTCTGTGGGTCTGTTTTTCACCTGTTCTCACTCCTCTCTCCAGCTGCCGTGCAGCATTTTTCACCCATTATTAAATACGGTATCACAGAGACTCTACTAATGTCACTGATGGGTTCAAAATTCAGGCAGTGACAGGTCCATCTTGGATCTGGCTGGATCTGCCTTTATCTGTCTTTATCTGCCTTTATCTGTCATGGTAGCAGCTTTTGGACACTGCCAACAGAAGCCATCTCTGCAGCCTCCCTGCTACCAAAGCCTTGACATGTAAACCCAATATAGCTGTTAAGAAGCTGATGTTATTTTGTTTCTGTATTATTAAGTAAGGACAAGGCTTTTATGCTTTGTTTCTCAATTTGCCATCATTTGATGAGCCAGGTCTGGGAAAACACTAGATAATCCTAATTACTAACTATCAAATAATCCTATTTTTGGAGACCCTTTCATGACAGAAACCCCAGGTTTTCAGGCCCTTCTTGTCAGAGCAAAGCATAAGAACTGTACCTTAGAGGAACTCTGAACTTCACAGGGCTTGGATCATATGGTTTGGAAGAAGTTTAGTTTGTAGGGATTGGAATGGAATCAGCTCATATTAGAGCACAGGGAATGAATCTTCAGAGAGATTCATCACATCAAGACTCTCCTTATCACCAGAGTCAGAAGTCTTTATCTGTGCCCAGCAAAGCACTGAAACCCAAGGAACCGAGAAGCTCAAGCTGCCCGACACACAGAAATCACTCCATCTGTCATTTAAACATAGACATCATCTGGTCTGTGCTAGATTTGAAAGAACCATCATTATTTCTCCAGATCGCTGAGTTGTTGCAGCTTTGAGATGGTCTGGAGACTGATCAGGTCTTTTTTCCTAAGCCATTCCAACCACTGTAGGGACAGCCTTAGAGACTGGGGTCATTATCTGAAGCAGGGAAGTGAACAGGAGACTTCTCATCATAAACTGAAAACACAGGAAGGCCCCTTCTTCTAGTCGAAAAGAGAAGCTCCTTATTTTGAGAGAGGAAGGGATTTTATGGGGGAAAAAAAAAAAAATTCAGCAAAGACGTTTTGGGTTAAGAAGCCATCCTACAAAGAGGAAATTTTTCTCAGTATGTTTGCTTACAGTGCTTGGCACAGCCCCAGGGAACAACAGGAACACTGTAGTGTCTGGTTATTGTCAGAGTTATTGTTTGGACTGTTGTTCTTTACTACTGTTTGTTATAACTTCCTTACACCTTCCCACATTCCTTATGAATAAGTACACCTACTTTTTTCTTGGGATCCCAAAATTTCAGATTTTCCACTGAAAGTGAGTTGCCAACAACTTGCTGAGGGGTAAAGCTGTGCGCCAAGATAGGACTAGAGCAGATGGGGTAAGCACAGAAAACAATTTGAAGCAGTAGAAAAGGAGAATGAGACTTTCCTACCCAACCTGTTTCATTGATCGCTTTCCCACCCTATGGTCTCTCTCACTGGCTTTATTACCTGTCTGGTTTCCTGATATGAGAAATGGCATAAAACAGAAAGAGAAAGGTATTTTAGTGGGTTATCAATCTGCATTGGCTAATAAAGGGATCCAACTCCCTACCTCTACATCCACCCCTGGAGAAGTGACATTGTGTTCAAAAGGAGGGCAGATATTTCCACCAGACATGGATAATGAATGGATAGGACCTTCCCAAATCTAATTAACAAGGTAAGGGCTAATTATGCTTTCTTCATCTGT
This sequence comes from Formicarius rufipectus, assembly GCA_013399695.1. Taxonomy (NCBI): domain Eukaryota; kingdom Metazoa; phylum Chordata; class Aves; order Passeriformes; family Formicariidae; genus Formicarius; species Formicarius rufipectus. The sequence continues at coordinate 140,093 of VXAU01001243.1, read as the reverse complement.
ATTGGTGATCTTGTCTTTTGTCAAAGATCAAATCATAGAGAAATGGAGAATTTCAGCTGCAAAGTTGGCAACTCAATTTTGGGAAAGTTGTATATCTTTGTTTCCAAAGGCTGTCGCGGAAAATATTTTTATTGATGTATGTTAAATGTATTAAATGACACAAACTTTCTTTCTTTGAGAAAGAAAAATGTTCAACTATGATTTTTCTGAAGTAAAGTGTATTTAAACTGAAAATAAAGTTCTGGAAATTTGTGTCTGTCACTGCACTGTGCAAGGCAAAAAGAGAGGTAGAGGTCACTAACAGGCTATAAATGTGTTCTGCCATTTTATGTGTTCCAAGGGTATGTAAAAGTTCTGGAGACTTAGTGGGACCTATAGAGGTGGAGGCTCCCTGAGCTGCTAAATGGAGGCTGGGAAGAGTGCCTTATCACACCAGAATCCCTAAGCTTCTGAAGTAAACATACTCTGGTAGCTATCATTACCCAGATAGAAAATACTGACATGAATGTTTCAGATATTAACAAAGAACAAGCATTAAAACGAGTGCAAATACTTACTAATTTATTTTCTGATGTATTTAAGTCTGGCATTGTACAACTCTTCCGATGTTGTTATGATTACTCTTATTACATAGTACTTTTAGTAGCTGCCCCTCACAAAATTTTCCAGATGTGTTATATAGATCATTTCCACTATAAAGTCCCAGTATATTAGTATAGCTGTGATATCTTCTTTCTTTCCAAAATGTTCTGAGGAGTGGGTAATCATATTTTGCAAATTTTTGTATTCCATATGAAATGTAAGTGAAAACGGGATTTCTCTTAGTCCTTTCAACATGCAAAATATCTCTGGGGTGAGTTACCTGTTATGACAGGATCAAAAATGATTCGAAAGCTTCAGACAAAACTTTTCAGAAAGATAGATAGATTGATTGATTGACTGAAAGAAAATATTGTGTCACAGGTACTTTTTCCATTTGTATCTATATTATTCAGGAAATTCAACAAAGATTTTAATAGCCTTTTGGATATATTGTTGTGTTTAACTAATTTGTATGTAAGCTGCTAGACCTGAGCAAATTTCAGTATAAAAGGTGCTATTTTTTCTTTCTTCAAATATTTTTTCCTCAGTAAAAATTTTGGTTTGGATGCGTTTGATTTTATCATCTCAAAATAGATATTATTCATGCACTGAATTATAACAAAACAGAGGAAATAGAGAGGCAAATTGTATGTAGAAATTGGGATTCACACTAAGAAATCTTGTTTGCAGTTGCTCAGGATAGGTTTTTTTTCCTTAAAGAATCGATCAAACCAAATAAGACAGTACCGAGAGGATGTTTCAGAGGCAGTTTATTAAGAAAAAGGGGACAATTAGAGGAGGAAAGGGATTTCTTATTGTTGCCTTGACTTACTATGTATTCAAAGGTCAGTTGAAAGTTGCAAAGAAAATCAATTTGTCACATGCTGCTCTGCATGACAGTTTTTTCTGTCAATGACCTGGAGAGAAAATGCTACACTGACAGTGCCTGACATTGTCACAATAACAAACACACACATTTGACTTTTCTACTCTGTTGTAATGTTTTTCTTCCCTTCCAGCTTCTCCATGTCTATCTCACTCCAGTAAGCCCTCTCATTCAGGTATCTTGGGACAATGAAAAACAAAATCTGCCTTATAGAGATGAAATTAAAGGAGAAAGTGGATCACAGAATCATAGAATGGTTTGAGTTGGAAGGGACCTTAAACATTCCAAAGCCCCCCATGGGCAGGGACATTTTCCACTAGACCAGATTGCTCCAAGTCAAGCTGTCCTTAAACACTTCCAGGGATAGGATATCCACAGCTTCTCAGGGCTATCTGTTCCAGGCCCTCACCACCCTCACAGAAGAGAATTTTTTTTTCTTAATATCTAATGTAAACCCATTCTCTTTCAGTTTAAAGCCACTCTTCTTTGCCCTGTCACTACATGCTCTTGTCAAAAGTCTCTCTCCCATTCTCTTGCAAACCTCCCTTAGGCACTGAAGGGTATTCTAAGGTCTCTGGAGCGTTTTCTTTCCCAGGCTGAACAATCCCAACTTGTCCCAACCTGTCTCCATAGCAGACGTGCTCCAGCCCCCTGAGCATCCCTGTGACCTTCTCTGATCTTTGTTCAACATGTTCATGCCTTCCTTATGTTGAGGATCCCAGAGCTGGATGCAGGACTCCAGGTGGGGTCTCACCAGCGTGGAGCAAAGGGGCAGAATCCTCACCCTTGATTTGCTGGCCACACTGCATTGGATGCAGCCAGGCACATTCAGCTTTCTGGGCTGTGAGTGCACACTGTTGGTCACGCTGAGCTTCATCTCAAACAACACACCCAAATCCCTCTCCCCGAGACTCCATCCTTCACCCAGCCTGTATTTATGCTTGAGATTGCCCTGCCCCAAGTGGTGAACCTTGGCTTTGTGGAACTCCATGAAGGTCTCACGGGATGATAAAGCCTAATCTGTCCTGCCTACATCTTCAAAATATGGGATGTGAATCCAAATTGCCACTCACTGTCACTACAGTATCTTTTGAAGGTGCGAGTGTATAGGCCAAAGCTTGGTAAATGTTAAGAGAGGTGGTTTCACTGAGATAATGTAGATATTAAAGTTTTAATAAGTAATAATTTAGTGAAGCTTTTATGCTGCCACTAACAGGTGTCTCAGGTTCCTCTCCAGAATTCCTTAAGCCCCATGATGTTTATTTTGCTTTGTATTTCCCCTGTATATCCCGAACTCTGAGGTACAAACCTCAAACATACATCACAGCAGCTTAGCCACAAGCACTATCAGGCACCTGAAGCTCCATATTATAAACTCAACATAGATCTTACAACAGAAGTTTGGGAGACACACGGGGTAGAGGCAAGAAATAGCAGGACATTAATTATCCTGGGAGAGGTAAGAAACAGCAGATCATTGGAGGTCCTGAATGAAATGGCATAAGGAGCTGCAGGTTCCCATTCTCTTGATATCAAGGATGTGTCTCTGCAAAAGATTTTCCACATTTCCCTATTTCAACTTAACAATGAAGTTTTAAAATTGACATGAAGCTGTTGGTTCTGTGGGGTTTTTGTCCCATCACTCAACAAAATGTTTAATGATAAAAGGATTTTGAAAAGCGACTGTGTGCCACAATAAGCCTGCTACTGTATTAACACTTATACCAGATGAATACAGAGAACTTGAAAGTGTTTTAGAAAGTTTCTCCTTCCATAAGTAGAAAGAAATATGTCTTTTTGCAACAGTAAAAATCCAAGTCCTCTTTATCCTGGGAAAGAGTGATTCCTGGGGAAAAAAAAAAAAAAAAAGTCATGCTGAGATCATAAAAACTGAGCAGGTAAAAAATGGGATAATAAACTAATCATCCAATCAGCGGTGAAATAAATGAAGATTGATTACTGGTGCTTCCCCCACCCATGTGGATTGTCTGATGTCTGGTAATGACGTTCTTAGCCTTTGCATCAGTGGGAAATTTTGTCCTCAGTCATCTGCTTTCATGGAAATTATTGGACTGTGGCACAGTTTGAGCCATGAGTACACAAACTTCTGCTGAAGTTGGATAACAGATTCAAAAGTTGCTTAGTGAATGAAGGAGAAAACAGAAATACTGGTGATATGAAAACACACAAATCCTAACACAGCATTCATCATCATCCAGCAGTTGCTTCCATAAAGAAGCATGCTTTTAGACTTATATATATATTAAAGACAATTATTTCCATTAAATTTTAACATAAAGAAAATCTAGGATGACGCTGATACCGTCTTTTCCAGAAGTAGATGGGAATTTCAGTTCCACTGCATTGACATCAAATGCAAGATCAGAGGACATGATTGATTTTAGAGCACTTCCGAATTGCTTCTTTGAGACCTCTTCTACAAATAAAGAATTAAATTTTCTTCTGATCAGTCATGCTCATTTCCCATTTTGGTACTCAGATGTTTTGGAGAAAAGCCCAACTTTCATACTAACCCCACCAGCACTCCAACCTCAAAAGCCACAAGGATATTTGGGTATGGAAGATGCAGAGATGAAACATGCTGGGAGCAATCACTTGGTTGTGATCACTACAGATTGATTTGAATTACAAGGAAGTTCCATCTAGATTAAGCTGCATATCTCCAATCTGCTTGACTTTAGGAAATCATGATTTACCCATGTCAGATTTCAACAGCTAAAGTTGTGTCTTCCCTGAGAGAAAGATGGAAGTTTGTTCTCATCAAGATCATATTCTGCAAAGAAATTACATGTGCAGACCACATACTGTAACGTTACCTTTGTTGCAGTGGGTTGAAGGAAGTTTGTGAGAAGGAAGCAAGGAGTTTGATGGACATTTTTGGTGAATTGTGGTTTCTAGGAGACATTGTACGTAAAGAAATATTTAAAATTTGGTTTTGAAGATCTATGCAGGCTAGGTGTTTCTCTGTTCCCTTTTCATCCACAATTATTTTCTGTCTGCATTTCTTTCAAGATAATTGAGTTTTTAATTTGCGACATCCAAAATTAGGATCTTTACGGCTATATGAATATTGTAAGGAACCATAGCTTTTAAATTATGTTTCCATTTCAAGAAAAAACTAATTTGGCTGAAGTTTATAAAAACTTTGAAGTTTTCTAAATTTGTTTTTGATGGTTGATTTCTTTTGAAAAGATAAGTCAAACTGAAATTGATGTTCCCCCTTGATATAGAATATAAATTATAGATGTACCTAGAGTATATTGTTAGCCAAAGTAGCTACATAAATAACACTCAAAACATTAATAAATAATGGCATGATTCAAAATCTCTCTTGAACTCTCCAGTGCCACAGAGAACTTAAATAAGGAAAGAAATGTTGAATTTTAAACTCATCATTAGGCTGTATGGTCTGTTCAGTTCATATATTTGTTGAGAAAACTATTTGTCCTTCAAAATGTACACTCTGTTTTCCTGTTTCACTTGACAGATTTCATCTGATTCTTGGGAAGGTTTAATGAATTCTTTTATTTTCCAGTTCAATATATATTTTTCTATAGTAAATCTATAATTTTACAAAGAATGAAGTAATAACATACTTTCTGGAAACCTCTAGTCCTGAAATGAATGTATGGAATTATTTATCAGGAAACTGATTATCAGACTGGAACCTGGACTTTGTGAGATGTCTTATGGGCAGTAAATATAAGAACAGAGGTGTGATAATAAGAAGAAATTGCCCTCAAGTACAATAAATATGAAAAATTAGACTTTTTTTCATGGTAATTTATAATCTTCTTTGGACACCCCTTCCTGACTTTTTGGGGAGTTCTGCTCCTTGACTGTAGGAATGGCCAGAGATCCAGCATAGGAATAACCCACAAGATTTTTCCAAGGGTGACCCTCAGCAGCTGCAATGTCTACAATGATCCTTCCCACCTTGCCTCACCCACCTCCTTATTTTACCATGCAAATAGTACAAAGAGCTAAACTGTTCTATCTCTCCTTACAGAGAAGGAATCAAGCAGAAAATCTGCTTCCTTGAGAGGCAGTGGGGTTCTCCCAGGAAAACTTCTGATACAGTTTTACCCCCAAAATGGGATTTTTCCATAATTTTGTTCTGTGCCTTGGTGCAATCTCTGTATATTGGTTGTAAAGACACGAGGCACAACAGCTGATTTCAGAGCACTTCTGGGACCTCACCTTTAGGTGACCAGGATTTTATTTCATTTTGTGAATAAACTTTTTTAAGTTGAAGCTTTTGTGTGGACAAGTTTCCTGCATTGTTTGCCAGTCCATCAGTGAAATCACATTTTTATCTCTCTGTGTGCTTTCTTGTTGTGAGATCAGAGTTATTCCGCAGTCCACATATCTGTAGGATCCTTCTTGGTCTCCAAGTGACCAGCTGAGTTTGCATTTATTTGTACAAGTATTGATCTTCTTCTCCTGTACAGTGCATTGAGGGGGAAGAATATGAGATTTGTTGTTTCTTGTAATTAAACAGTGATCACTTTTGTTATTGAGATGTTCTACACAAACAGTATTAATAAAATTTCTAAATACAAAGTATTCTTAAAAAAGGATTCTTTAAGCAATTTGGTAAACTCATTTTTTTCATGGAAAATCTTTTGCCTCTGATATTGTGGCTCTGACTGCGAGTCTAAGACAAACCTACACATTTTTAGAAAGCAGAGTATCAGTAATCAGGACCTGTCATGCAGATCTGCTGGGAGAATTTTGCCTTTATTGTCTTTTCCCTAACAAGCTGGTGCCTGGTTCATGTCAGTGGGACTCATTTGATGTGATGTAATGAGAGATGCAGTTGTGCCAGTCCTGTGCAAAGTAAAAAACAGGTCAGAAAAGTTTACCAAGGATCATGCTAATGAGTTCAGAGCCAAATACGTACCAAAAAAAAAGTATCTTCTCAAATGTTGCTGTTAGACAGGCAGCTTTATTCTTCTGCCAATTTTACAGCCTCCTACTCAGCATCCACTTAATTTAAAAAAGAGTGATATCTAGATCAGTGCAGTCTCCTGTGAATTCACATGGATTAGATGGAACAGCAATACTTTTCCCCTACAGCAAAAGAAAGTGAAGGTTAGTTCTGAGTAAAACTACAACCCCAGGTAAGCTTTTTTTGTTGTTGTTATTTGTGATCATGTAAGAGACTGCTAGTTCACAGTTTTTGACAACTCTCTGACTGAACTTACAGCAGTACTTGTTTACACTTTGGTGGCATCCAAAGATTTCCTGTGTAGGATTGCTAAAACTATGTATCCAAAGAAAACTGAGAAATTCCCCAAACCTCATTCTATCTTATGCCTCAGAGCTTTGGGAGCAGGGAGTGTGTGTATGTGTATCTATTCAACTTTTGACCATTTAATTTCCATTTAACTCCAGATTTTTAGTTCTCTTGCGTGGAGAAAAGAGGGTGGTTACAGACATATCTTTGTGTGAAATATAAGGAAAAATTATCAGATGTAACCAAAACACTCCATGCAAAATTACAAAGATGAGTGACAGGGCCCTAAGGACAAAAACATCACTGTGCTGCGTGCAGAGCAAATCTGCTGCCACCCTGCCCAAGCAGATCTGATCACTTAAAAAACTCAGGTTTGCTGTGCAAGCCTTCATTTACACTCAAACACTGTAGTAGAAGTCCACTTTTACTACATGCCTTACCTTGATTTTGTATCAATAACTGGTTCATTCCACCTTTTTCTCACACTTACAAGATGCACCAAGATTTATTATATATCTATCTAGGCAGTATCTGTCAGGAAAATGTTATTCTTGTTTAGCAGATAGGAAATGAACTCACTAACTGTGGGTTTTATCTCCCCTGTAATGAAGCACTCTCCAACTGAGTTGGTCAAGAGAACTCTCTCTATAGAAAATGGAGAGAAATTATTGCAATTCATCTTCACTATTCTGTAACTCTTGTAAGATGACAGGACTACTACACCAGAAATGCTTATTTATTTTCATTCACCATAAAAAAGAGCTCAGATTTAGATGTCTTCAAAGTGAAGGGTGATGTACACACCTCAGCAGAGGGAACAATCCTCCCAAAAATAACATTTCTAGCCTATTGAACGGGCTAGATGTTTCCACACACAACATTCAAATAGGAAGATAGCTTCACACTATCTCTCACTGTAGGCTGATGTACTTTGCTCAGAACTGCTATAATAAACTGCTACTTGTGTCTGAAAAAAAAAAAGAAAAAGAACTGATATCTACAGCCCCACTGCAAATGCCTTAACAGCAGTGAATTTATGTTTTCAGCACTAGTGAGGAACTAAACTCTGATGCTCAAGCTTGAAGTTTTGCCACTACATCATTTTTCTTTATGCATTAAGACCACAAGGGAAATACAGTAGAGGGGAATTTTTGGAGCAGCACACCCAAGAGGGCACCAATGCATCCTTGAGACATTCTATGTTCTTCTTGCTGGCCCACAAGGCTGTGGAGTAAGTCTCTCATTTCACCCCACAGCAAGAAGATGCTGAAATGACCACATCTGTGATTTTGCAGATCAGTACAGGAATTGCTCTTCTGAGGTGATTTTACAAAAATAATCTTCAGAAGAAGGTTAACATGGTAACATGGAGTGTTGGAAATAAATTTTTCACACCTCATGCTTACACATAGCATTATTCCAAGCACAGCAAAATAGTCACATCCTTAGGGGAAATTTTTTCCAGGCCACATTTCTCTATTATGTCAAAGAATAATTATAATTACAATATATCCTTTATTGCTAATTGAAACCTGTCCTCACTGGTCAGGGTAAAGAAATAAAAAGGATTAAAAAGTATATACTTTAGGGTTGCTTCTTTCTCTCCTTTTAGCACAAGTTAGATATTTTTGTCTTTGTTTTGATCTAGAAAGACTTGTGAAGGATACCTTGACTGAAGTTTTATCTAGGAAGTTTTGGGTAAAAAACCTATGATAGTATCCTCAAATCACTCAGAAACTCATGTTCATTAGAAACAACTTGCTTATTCTAGTTACATTACAGAAATCTGAGTATTTTAGAGAAAAATATAATTTGTTACCTTCTACATGAATAATTTGCCCTCTCCTGCAACCCACCCCTTTGGGGGGCTCTTGCTTTAGATGATCTAATTCTGTCACTATAAAGGCATTGGTGTCTCTGTGAAAGCTGTGTGCTGTTATAAACTATGTTTAAGACAGTTATAAACACATAAACATATAAATAAAAGTTATAAACTGTGCTGGAGAACACATGCAGCCTGCTCTACCACTCAGTGGGGCAGTGAGAGGGCTGCACTGTGACAAGCCAAATCCTGAGACCCCAAGGATGAGTTAAACTCTGAAATAAACGTTTTGCCCATTACTGAATTCAAGATCAAGTGGCACACGCTCAGTTAGAGGAAAGATTTGCATATTATCATCAAGCAGCAGCAAAGAAGACAATGGAGTTGGTGTCCAAGGCTACAACTTCATTAAACAAAGATGATGGGTTCAATCCAGCACAAAGGGAGAACAGACCTGAAATAGAGACAAAGAAAGACGCTCTGCATGTGGTTAAATCTCTCTCTGCCTCTCTTTTTTCACTCCTTTAAGAAGTAAAGTGGATAAAAGGGGTTATCTTTTCCCCTTCCCTTTCTTGTTCTTATTTTTCTCCTTTCCTCATACAAAATCAGTGTTCTTACACCCTACCCCATAGCTAGTTTAGTTACCGGAGCTGATTTTGAAGTTGGATTAAACAAATGCTGTGGCCTAATGATCTAATAACTTTGGATTCTTAGTAGCTTTTTTCCCTAATATAGTCCTTAGAATTTCTTCAAAAGTATAAAGACAAATTTGATTCCACTTTTCACTGTGAAAAATTGTTGCATCAGCATCTATTTACCATGAAACATAATCTGAATAAAAAGATGCAGATTTAAAGTGGAATGATCATTCGATATTAATACATATTTGGAAGGTAAATTTCTTGCTTGCTATTTAAATCTATTTTGGAATGATAACATTATTTTGGAATAACAGCATCCACATATGATAATGTCTAGAATATTTAGCCCAAACTGCTTATGGATGTAGATGAAACTTAGCTGTTGGCATGCCAGAACTTTGCCAGCTGAAGAAAAAAACTGATTGAGCCAAGTTGCACCAGGAGTATCCACTACTGAAAGCTCTTTGCTTTTGTGTAGCCTTACATCTTGTCCAGGTCAGCTGCTGGGGAGATTATATTCTTGACTTTTCTTTGAAGCAGGATGAATTCAAAACCATATTATAAATTACAGTTGTTGCAATTAATTAGGGTCTTCAGACTGAGAGATGGGGACTTATTTTCAGCCTCAGTGTGCGGAAAAGACAGTACCTGTGTTTGGATAATCTAGGTACAGCCATGCAGGTTTGTGTCAGAAAGCCTGGGCCTAAAAAGTGTTTTGCTCACTGACCAAATTCAAACCTAAAGAATGTAAGGGTTTTTTTTGTCTCATATACACTGTTAAGGTATAGAAGCATTTTTTAACAATTTTGCAATAGAACAGGAATTTGGTCCATCAATAACGATTCTTGTTCACTTCAAAATAGTGTTTTTTCACGTCCAACAAGTGCTTGAAAAGTCTCATGTATTAAGACACAAGAAGCAGTTTACTCATCTGGGAGCTAGTTTGGCTCACATGAGAATATTTGACAGCAGGCTGAGAGAGGAGAATCTTCCCTTCTGCTCAGCACTGGTGAGGCTGCACCAAGTGCTGTGTCCAGTGCTGGACTCCCCGGCCCAAGAGATATATGGACATCCACGAGGGAGGCCAGTGAAGGACCCTGAAGAGGGTTAGGATTCTGCAGATCCTGATGTATGAGAAAAGACTGAGAAAGCTGGAACTACTCAGCCAGGAGAAGAGAGGTTCAGAAGAGACCTTATTAATGTATATAAATACCTGAAGACAGGGTGAACAGAGGACAGAGACAGGTTCTTTGTAATGGTACCCAGTGTCAGAACCAGGGGCAGAAGGTGCAACACAAACACAGTTTCCTTCTGAATGTAACTAAAACCCTGTTACTGGGAAGGTGACTAAGCACTGGCAGAAGTAGCTCAGAGAGGTTTTAAATTTTCCCTCCTTCAAGATATTCAAAAGTCCTCTGGACATGATCCTGTGCAATCTGATCTAGGTAACCCTGATTGGGTACAAGAAGATTGACTCCAGGGTTCTTTCCAATCTCAACCATTCTGTTATTCTGCAATATACTGGACTTCCCAAGATTCCAGAAGGAATTAAACTGCAGGATCTTTTTCTCCACCTGCTGTGATGATCTGAATTTCTAAAAGCTCTCAAGAGCTGAAGTCTTTGCTATCCCTGCAGCAGAATATCCCTTATAAAAGTTGAAACCTCTGTAAAGAAAAAGAAAGATTCTAGTGTACAAAATATCACATGTATGTATCTATGCAAAGGCCAGAACTGATTTGTTCATGATACATTCACAGATAGAATTTTTCAGACTCTCTTCTGCTGTCATATTTAGCCATATCATGCCTTTTGTAGAGATCACTATTCTTATCACCCTCTCAGGAAGGTTAGCAGCCCTTCTGACCTGCTGGGTGAGTTTTTCCTTGATGCTGATCAAACAGAGTTCAGTAGAAATGGGACAGGTGAGTTTAAAAATAGTTGATCTTTGCTAATTTGGGTCATTGAGATTGAAGTAATTTTGGCAGCTACATTTCCAACACATAGAACAAATATCAAGGGACACTTTGGTAGGGAGGTAGTGACTAGAAACTATAGTAGGTTGTGGTGAAAGGCTTTTTACTGACACAGCTGCACCTGCAAAGGTAAGTCTCTAAACAATTAGAATAGGAACTCAGTAGTTAACACCTACAGGGCTCTCACCTCTTAGCAAAGCAAAGAATTGAGAAAGAATGCTTATTTGGCTTTCATCAAAGTAGTGTTCAAATTCCACTCAATTCCTAATGAAGTTCTTTTTACTTTCACATGGAAAGACACTACAGACATGGAAGCAGGAGTCCTTAATTAATCATATCTAGCCCTGGCCACGGAGCTGAAGCACTAACCCTAGGAAAACTTACCCAGAGTCCTGTAGTATCAGAGAGTTCAGGTCACCAAAGGTCTCTCTCTGGCAGGAGGACTAAAGGAGACATAGACACAGTCGGAGCAGTGACAGGGCTGTTGCCCTGCTCCTGGATGTTCTGTTCACCTGCCTTACACCCAAACAGTTCTGTTCACATGTCTTGTCCCACTTTGTTTTTTGGATTTCTTTTCCATTCCTCCAAAGATTTTCCCCATTATCATCTTCACCCTCTCCAAAATAAGTAGGGAACAAGAGAAGACCATTGGCTTCCCTTTCAAATCCTGCATACAATATGATCTATCCAGGTTCAATTCCAGCACAGGACAATATGCCAACTCCATATGGTTTTACACCTTCTTCATTTGAATTGTATATTTCAATATCTGGAATAAAGACAACAAGTTCTTAACCTTTCATTTTCCGGCAGGATAAGACATAGGACAAGTAATGTAGACATTATTCAATATTTCTGTAAAAAAGAGGAAATACTAAAAAAACTCTTGGAAGGGCATTCCTTACTGGCATACACCCCACAGATCTAGTTAAAAACAAGCTGAAAGAAACAAAGAAAAAGACACTCAACTCAAGTTTCAGTTGTAATAATAGTGGCTTTCCAAGGATTTCAGATCCTGATTTTTAGAGGAGTTGCCTCAGAATCAGGGTCTCCTGATCAGTTCAGCCTTGGACACCACATTACATTTTCTGCTACAATTGTGCAGTTTTTCCCTGTTTGGTGGTGTGTTTTTTTTGTTTGTTTGTTTGGTTGGTTGGTTGGTTGGTTGGTTTTGTTTTGTTTTAGGTTGGTTGGTTTTTTGGTTTTTTTTTTGAGTTTCAGATCTTGAAGAATCAGATCAGAATTTTCTGGAATTCCTTCACTATGTCACATATTTAGAGCAAATATAATGCAGTTAACTGTGAATAAATTCACTGAAAAATTAAATACTGTATTATGTGGAATATGAAATAGTGTATTAGAGAAATCCCAAACTCTTTAGCTGCTTTAAAGAAATTAGGATAAAGTTGCTCTTGTTCCAAACAAGAAAGTAGAGACATGCATGTCACATTGGTACTCTGATATAAAAAAGTAATCATATATTAAAAAAAGTTGGATTTTGTAATAACAAAAAAACCACTCAACATACAAATTCAAACAAAAATAGGATTATTGTTAAATTCTTGTGTCAAAACTGATGGATTAAAACAGAGTGAGGATTATTAGAAAAAAAAGGAAGAAAGAATCATTTGGATGATCAATAACTTGCCATACAGAAAAAATTCAAAATAGTCTTTAGTGTTAATATTTATTTTATAGTACAGTTTATGATGAGTGGAAATTACGTATTCAAAATACCTTTAAAGTTGAAAATAACTAATAAAAAATGTTTTAACTACATGTAATAGTATTTCAAAACATATTTTCAATAAAGAAATAAATACTTAGAAAAATGAAAGCTTATTTTTTAGGAATGCATATAAAATTACTTGAAAGATTTAAACTATTAGAAAATGTACACCAGGGTCAAGTGAGATTGTTCTACAGATATGTAAAAATTTAAAAGAATTAGAATTTTGTTTATTTCCAACATCATCTTTAAAGCATTTTATTTTGCTTTACCCTTTCTATCAGTATATTTATTACTAACAACTGCTCGACTGCAGCTGCAAACTTTATCCCTCCAAAATCCCCTTCTTTCTCCTTTTAACCTTTGATAACTTAAATAAACTGAGGTCTAGCTCCCAGTAAACACAGAGATAGATCTGGGGAGCCTGAGTTAGAGATGCTCATTTGCAGTACTGTTTTGGGATGTGGGTAAGGTGGGGTTGAGCCCCTGATATCCTCGAGGATGGAATTTAGCCAGCAATGCTCTTTGCTTGATGCACACAGCAACCTCTGCTCTATTACACTTGCGTACTCAGAGCCACACAGGAAAATTTTGCTCAGCTCACCTGAGAAAAGAAGTTCACCTGAGCTTCTGTTTGTTCCCTGAGCATGTTTGGAAGACACACAGTTCCAACCTTCCCCTTGTGACAAGCGCGTACTGGCTCAGCATGCTGCCTTTTGCCTCTCCTATGTGAAACACCTCCTGGAGGAAAACATGCCATAGTAAAGCACTGAAATTCTCAGAGTGGCAACATCTGAATTCCCTGTGAAACTGGGACAAAACCAGGGAACTAGAATCAAAACATTACCTGAATCATTCAATTCATTCTCCAGGTTTTGTGACTGCAAAGTATGTGTGTCCAGTGTGCTCAGTTTCCTTGGAGGGAAAGAGAATAGAAAAAGTTTATTTGTTCTCTCTTTATATAAAATGAGAAAATGGGAGCAGGGTTCTACTAGTAGCAGCACTTTCTTAGTAACTTTTGATTTTAACCCAGCTTCAGAAAATGATACAACAAAACATCAGCATGTTTTATCACCCCCATAGCCATATGACACAAAAGATAAAGAAAATAGTAGCAAGAATGGGTAACTAGCACAGGACTAAGTTCTAATTGCTAAAATAATCTTAAAGCCCAGCAAAAGATCATGGGGAAAGCATGGAGGAGCAGTTTCATTTTGTCAGCTTGATTTCATGGTAATTATAGTAATGCTAAGACTAATTACATCACATAACACCTCTGTGAGGCAAGGGAGAAATGCTGGCAGGGAGGTAACGTCAAGGCAGCAGCTGAACTTGCATAACAGGGAAGCCAGGTGAAGCCCTTCTCTGAACAGCTCCCATCTAACCATGTTCAGAGACCTAAAAAAGGGGGAGTTAAGTGGAAAAATGACTTTTCATAAGAGCAATCATAAGTTGCTTGAAGTGATTACTGTTTGTTTGATAAATGTTTATAACCACAAAAAGAGGCAAAGAGAATTCCTGCAGTTACCAGCCAAAAGGGTTGTGGTAACAGCTGTGATCATCAGGCAGTCAATGCTGGGCAATGGGGCCAGGAGAAACAGGAAGTGATACAAGTGGTTACTGAGGCTGGAAGAAGTCCCATGTCACTTTATCCTCCTCCCTTCCTTACTGTATGCTCCACTTATGCCTTAAGATGACTTGAACATCCATCTGACTTCTCAGTTTCTGACAAAACTTTATGACAGATCATTATTTTATCTTTGTTTTCTTTCCTGCTTAATGACTTGAAACAAACCATGGAATAGTCAAACAAGGAACAGCCAGTGTTAACAGGGGGTGTGAATGTGCACCTGGGAGACATGGAGGAAATGTAGATTTTCTGCATCAGGTAATGATGAGACAGGCTCAGCAAACAGAGTCTGTGTCTGTGCAGTGCTGGCACAAAGAAAGCATATCTGGAATTCCTACCAACACTGTCAAAGCTAGATATTGGGATTGTGTCCCTCCAATGACAGTACTGAGGTGCAGGAACCACTTTGTGGTGTCTTGGATGTCGTCACCACATAACATGTAGATGACACAGTTCACTTGGTTCCAGCCACTTTGCCCATAGACAGACCAGGACAGTTATCAACCACAACTTATTCATCCCAGTTCCTTCTGCACCCAGCTGACAAACCCCCATGCAATGCATTGAAGTCCCATAACTTCACATTTTGATGAGACCTAATCCTATCCATCGAAGTTAGGTCTCATTAGTTTTATATGTGATATATTAATCTCTCACCTCGAAAGTGTAAATAAAGCACCTTCACACACCAAGGCAAAAGGAGCATTTAGTGAAAGATGCTGAAAGATCAAACAGAAGTCCAAGGCTGGTGGACTGAGTGGGGCCTCAATGGCCTCAATGCCAAACACTGGAATTCAATCATCCATGCTGCTCAATTTAGGGAACAATCCCTGGAATGATTTTGGCAGCACTTCCAGACAATTCCTAGGCCTAATTTAGATAAAGAACATGGACAAGGCTGCCTTGACTGGAGAATTGGACAACTAGAATGGATGGAAAGTGCTGTGTCAGGGTTCATAGCAAGAAGCAGTTTGCAGGTTTAGACATGCTGTGCAAGTGTGTCAGACACGTGTACCACTGATCCCCAGATGTATTTAATAGAAGAGATTGGAGCTGCCTTCTCAGTGTGCCATTAAAAGCATAGCTCTTACTCAGATTTCTCCATTTATGGACCTCAAAGCAACTATATTTGGTTTACCTGGCAAGATTTTGGTAGAGAGAGGCTGCAGGAGTGGCTTCTGCCAGAAGATACCAAAAGCTGTCCCCATGTCTGACAGAACCCCCATTCCCCATCTTGAGGAGAGGAAGTAGAAGAATTAAAAGTCAAGTGGAGTCTGGGCAGAATTTGTAGTAGTTTCGTTTTCTTTCTGTCATACTCCATTTAGTAGGCAATGAATGAAATTAACTTCCCCAAGCTCAGACTGTTTTTCCCATGATAAATGGTAATTTGTGAGTGATCTCTCTTTCCTTATTCCAACACATACTTATTTCCTTCTGATGGAGGGGAAATGTTAAGACAGCTTGGTGTGCACCTGGTACAAACCACGTTCAACCCAATACAACAATTTTTAAAGAGAAGGCAACTGTGGGAACTGAATTTTTGAAAACAAGATTTCTTAGCACACCAAAGGTTTCTGAAATTAGAAGTTCAGTGATCTTTTAGTCATTATTTGGCCAAAAAGACAAAATGTTCAGTACGTACAAAATGTTAAAGCAATTGAAACCCTGTGAAGGAAGAAATATAAATGGGTAAGTCAAAACATTTCAGTTTGAAAATTAGAAAGGATTTGCTATCAATCAGGCATGCATGTCAACATGAATTAATCAGAAACTCTAAGTAAAAAAGTTTTGTTTTTAAAAAAAATGAAGATTAAAAAAATCCCAAGAGACATATTGTAGTATCCAGTACTTAATTTTTCAAAATTTGATTGAAGATATCAATGAAGGCATGTTTTTGCCTTGAGAAGTGCAGGTTCGGGCAAATCAGTATTCTCTATTTGATTTAAAAAAATAATGTAAAATGAATTCACAACAAGTTGTGGTAAATTTCAGCCTTTCATTGCATATTTTGGAACCTGAAGCACGCAACAAGAAATTATTGCCAAGCCTGATTAACAGAATACAATCTTTACCAGGAGATATTATGTGAAACACTGATCCTGAGCCAAATGATGGAAACAGGAAAAATTCAGTCATATTCTTCTTGTTTGTAAACCAGGCCTTTAAGTTAACACCATATGGATTCAAATGGTGAGGACTTGTGAGAGGAAGGCTGTTGCACTGTCCAACAGAGGACAAGTTTCATCAGGTACATATAGCTGATATGTATATCAGCTATACATAAGAGTACAGACAAAAGTCTCTTACTGTACCTTGCTGCCATCAGCAAGGAGGAAATATCCATAGGAGGCTAATTTCGTTGTAGAGTTTATTTTAAGCTGGTTCAATTTGATTAGCAGCTCTGTGTGATTGCCCACTACTTGCTGTTGTCTGTTGTGTTTTCTCAGTACATTCTTGACAGCTTTTAGCAGCACTTTCTTTGTACTTCAGTAATTTCAAAACATCTGAGAACAAAATAGGAAGGAGAAAAGGATAAGTAACACTTTTGTGCTTTCTCCCTCCATGTCTCGGTGTAACACTGTGTTGCTTGCCAAGCTCGTCTGTCTCTGCACTGGATACCTGAACTGCCCACACAACTTTTATCTTACTCCTTTCTTGTCCACGAAGAACATACAAAGAGAAGAAGCAAGTATTCAATATTGAGCAGCTGAGAAACACACAGTTTGAGTATCAGTATTACCATCCTGAAGCAAATCATTCTATGCTTGGTCAGTCTCAGCACTTCAAACATATCATTTAATATGAGATGTGGGATTTCTTGCTCCAGGAAGACTTTTTTCTTCTGAAAATCACCAAGTGATTTGATAAACAAATGAATGAAAACTAAACAAATCCCCTTTTCACCTTTATGAGAAAGAATAATAAGGAGATCATTATGCACACAAGCCCTCGTGAGGAGTTGCTTTAGGAAGAAGGCAACCAGACCTGTACTGCCTCAGGAGAAACCTGCCTTGGCCAACTACATGGTAGCCTCGTTTGGCTTTGTCTTCTTTGTGACATGGGTCACAAAGGTCCCATATTTCCACTGCTTAAAGGTCTCACATTTCCTCTGTGGTCTAGCAATGAAGATCTGGGGCTTTCAACCAGATCATACAGACTAAACAATAGGTGTGGAGTACCATGGAGGAAAAGCTGAAGACAGACTATTCCCAGGAGCATCCTCATTCCCTAGGGCATCACACATAGATGTAGGCTGCTACAAAGGGGACAGACTTGTAACTACTTTCTTGAACAGTAAATTGCAAAATGTCCCAGGACATGGATGTTACTTACCAAGAAAAATGTAAATGAAAGCTTTAAAAGAATCACTTTGGGTACCCAGATTCAGATTATTAAGAAGATTGTAGAAAACGTCAGGAAGAGCCCAGAGAAATCATCTCTGATGTTCTGGTCAGCTGCATTCCAGAATGATACATTCCAACAGGAATGAGTACAGAGAAATGCTCCTAGGGAGACCCAAAGAATACAAAATACTGCTACAGAAAGTGAGCCGTGGAAAAGTACCTATTACCTTGTCTGAATGAATGTTAGGTGGGGGTTGGATCATGCTCAAGAGGGCTAAGAATTAAGGAGGGAAAAGAACTATTTAAGTTAACTGTCAATGTTGACACAAGAAGAAATGGTACACAGCTAAGCTGGAAAAGAGGAGAAGGATTCAAGTAATCTAAGTGATATCTTAAATAGTTTTCCACAAGGTGTATAGGGGCCACAAGCCAATCTAGTTTTAAAATGGAATTTGTGAGATTATGAAAAAAATCACTTTGTGCGGTGGTTACTTACTTTAGAAAGCCACAAGATATGACAGCTTCAAAAGTCACATACAGAGTGTAAAAGAGAATAACTATGCTTTCCTTGACAAAATTCATGAATTTTCAGGATTTCCTCTGGCAGTTGTGGTGGTACATGCTGGATTGTAGTTTTACAAATGATAGCACAAATGTAAACATATTGCAGTTTTCACAGGAAAAAACAAATGAGGTTTTAATGCCTCAGGCAACTTTTAACATATGTACTGTATAGTAATGCATGTCTGAATCCTACAGCCTAACGGACTTGATGGACTAAACTTATAGAGCAAATATTTATCACAGAATCAAAAATGTTTGAGGTTTGAAGAGACTCTGTGAGTTCCTCTTGTCTGACTCTCTCGCTCAATCAGGGCCACCTGGAGCCAGTTACCAAGGACAGTGTCTGGATGGTTTTTGAATGTCTCCAGCAAGGAAGACTCCACCTATCTCTGAGCAACCAGTGCCAGTGCTCAGTCAGCCTCAGGGTAAAGTGTTTCCTGATGTTCAAGGGAACTTTCCATGTTTAGTTTATGCCAATTGCCTCTGGTCCTGTCACAGGGCACCACTGATAAGAGGCTAGATTTGCCTCTTTGCACCCTCCCTTCAGATATTTATACACATTAATAAGGTCCTTCTGAGGATTTGACCTCACCAGTGCTGAATAAAGAAGAAGGATCACACCCTCACCTGGCTGACCACATTCCAGCTAGTGGGGAAGCCATTCATCTTTTTTGCAGCAAGGGCACTCTGCTGGTTTCTGTTCAACCTTGTGTTCACCAGGACACACAAGTCGTTTCCTGCCAAGTTGCTTTCCAGTTGGATGGATCCTAGCAGACAGTGGTGCATAAGTTTGTTCCTCCCCAGATGCAAGACTTTGCATTTCTTCCTGTTGAAAGACAGGAAGGTCCTGTTGGATCCTGTTGAGTTTCCCCAGAAGGCAGTGCATCCCTCTGGTGTTTCAGCCACTCTTCCCAGCTTGGTATCACCTGCAAACTTGCTGAAGGAGCTCTCTGTCCCATCACCCAGAGCAGTAATGACAATGCCAAGCAGGACTGTATCAAGTATCGATCACTGGTGCACACTGCCAGTCACTGGCCTCCAACTAGACTGCACCAGTGATCACACCCCATTGGGCCTGACCATTCAGACTATTTTAATTACACCTCACTGCTCATCCAGACCATCCATCAAATAGCTTCTCTATTGAGGATCTTATGGGA
The DNA here is from genome assembly GCA_013399695.1 of Formicarius rufipectus. Taxonomy (NCBI): domain Eukaryota; kingdom Metazoa; phylum Chordata; class Aves; order Passeriformes; family Formicariidae; genus Formicarius; species Formicarius rufipectus. The sequence goes on along the minus strand of VXAU01001243.1, from coordinate 120,501 downwards.
GATGGTGTCAAAAACCTTCCTGAAGTCCAGAAGGCAATATCCACTGCTCTCCTCTTGTCTACCAGGCCAGTCACTTCATCAGAGAAGTCTATCAGTTGGTCAAGTGAAGCAATGCTGATGTCTCCTCATGATCTTGTTGTCCTTAAAGCAACTGGAAATGGTTTCCAGGATTTGTCACTCCATCAAAACAACTCTTTCCTTTTTCTAGAGTATCTAATCAATTTTCTTCCAATTACTGTGTCAGGTACTGAAACTGCATCTCTCTTAATTTCCATTTCACTATTAATCAGCTGAACACAGATCCTCTGTAGTAAAAATTTGGAGAGTGCAGCATAATTTTTATAAGAATACACACATTTTACTGAAGAGATGCCTGGGGAAAGAGGCCAATTTCATCAGTTGCAAGAGTTCTTAGAATTTTCTTGAAACTACAGGGGAAGTACTCATACAGATTCGTGGCATTCAATATGGTTAAATTAATTAAAGATCATATATACTTTAAATTTATGTAGGAAAACTAAAAAAAATTCTCAATTCCTTGCTTTCCTTATTTACATTTTCAGACAATTCATAACTCTGGAACTGAGAGCATAAAAACAATCACCTTGAATCATAAATTGGAGCCTGACACTGAGGACACGATGAGACGTAAAGGAATCCTGTGTGTTCTTTGCCTTGTAAAAGAAATTAGAGAGGTCTCATTTTTTCTTTATACTGAATAATGGTTATCTCTACGATTTTATTACATTTCTATGTATATACAATGAAGTTTCACTTATCTCTATACTGTATTCCACCGATTAAAAGAAACTTTCTCTTGATACTTTTCGTATCTACCCGGACTCTTCTCTGAGTGCCACTAAGGGATGTACAGAGCATGGTGTCGTTTTTTACTGAGGTTGTTTAGAGGTAATGCTCTCTACAGCTGCACTCACTAAAGAGAAAGAGCTAGCATGTGAAGAACAGGTATTTTTTGTTCCTGCCAATGTGATATTTTCTTATTTCCTCACTTGTCTTTGGTTCTACAATCAGATAATTTTTGTAGATGAAATATATTTATGTTCATATCTAAAGTTTTGCAGAGTTAAAAGGTTTTGTATGGAATACAGGGGATATTTTGGATAGCATGTTATATGCAGAATGAAAATTCAGGTGGAAAATGAACGAAAAGCTTTCAGTTTTGTCGAAAAGTCAAGATTTTCTTGAAAGTCAACATTACCTTGACTTTCTATTAGCTTTGATGGACGTTGGCAGAGTCTGGAGTTAAGGGCAGAAGGTGGGACTGGGGACAAGGAAAGTGATGGAGATTATGTTGTTTTAATGTTTTTCTTTGTTTTTCACCATCCAATTATATTTTAATTGACAGAAAATTGTATTAATTTTCCATGTGTTGGGTCTATTTTACCTGCAACAGTAAATGACTAGTGATCTCCCTGCCTTTTCTCAAACCAGGAACTTTTCCATCTTAGTTTCTCCCCATCCAATTGAGGACAGAGAGTGAGAGAGCATGTGAGTTCAGAGTGTAATGTTACTTTTAGATTGAAATAAGAATAAACAAGACAAAGGAAAAATAAAATGGAAAAAATGGCTATAGTTTGTATATCATGGGTTTTTTTTTACTTTAAAACTCTTGAATTTCCCAGGCAGTAGTTTTAGGGTCTAGTTAGGAAAAGCAACACTAAGTGTTATAAAGTGTGTGGTATGTGCTTTGTATTGTAACTGTTCCCAGCAAATTTGGAATGCGTTTTATGCATTATGTCATACCAAGAAACCTATCCAGTATATTTCACCTTTCAAATCATGAGACAATAGAAAGTCACAGAGGAGAATTCTGGGTAGAGGACTAAGTTGCTGACAAAGGGTAAAGTTTAAATAAAACATGTTCAGTGGAGTTGAATCAATACTTTATTTGTTAAGGAGAAGTAAAAGTACAAAAAAGCTTGTACAACTAGGCATAAAAAAAGTGAGAAATCAATTCTAGTTAATTCAAAATGCTTGAAGAGTCACCTATGCCATTATGTATGAATAATTCAGGAACAGAAATTTATTGCAGACACATATTGTTTGGTTTGGATTTAGTTTTGCCCCTTGTTTGACCTGAATCCTGTAAAGAATGATATTCAACTAATTGAAATAACATTTTGCAAGTAAGACAATACCTTAGGGATATTTCAAGACTAATCCTGAAATAAAATTTGAAAGATGAAACGACTGATAAAGTTTATATAAAAAATGTTATTTTACAGTGTGTTAAATGCTCTATATGAAGGTTTTTGCATGCAAGTTATGCCTGCCTGTTGAAAACAGACCACATTTCTTTCCCCATTTCTCTGTACCAGTCAATTTTTATTTCTCCCTATAGCAGACTCTCTCTCCCCTCTCCCATCCCTCTCTCTGTCCCCATCCAAGTGTTGAACATGTTTGGAAATATTTATCACCCTACATCTTCTATTCACAAGAGAAATTTTCTGCAAGACATTATTGAGAATAACTGAGATAAATCACAAAGGTACAAGATGCCTTCAGATGGAATCAGCACAAACATATTACCCCTGCCCTGAGATACTAGAGAGATATCTGAAACAGAAAAAGATATAGGTTGACTATGCATGTGACTATGCAGCTACTGCAACAACCCCTCAAAAAACGAACAATGTGGAATCTAAATGTGCTTTATTACTGACTGTTATCTGTGTTATATTAGCATTTATCTGCTCTAGAGTAGGTCTGTGTTTGTGATGCATCTAAAATTTTTAAAAGTATAGATGGCTGCAAAAAAGCAAACCAGAAACCTCAGTAACAAAAAGTTATCACTGGTTCAGACATATTCGAGTCCAGTGTCAGTTCTGGCCTTAGAAATCAGTCAAAGAAATTAACTTTGCAGATATCTCACTAAGCTAAATAGCTGACCTCAAACAGGAAATTAAAATCATTCACACACAGCAGGATTTTATTAATTGAACTGAAGATGTTCAATGTACTGAATTTATTCAGTTACAGGTTTTCAAGAGGTGTCTGTTGTAACTTGCATAAAACGTAGTGCCACCCACCATCAGTGCCTCCACCGAGAGCAGCCAGCTTTTGATACTGCCTGTGACTGAAGTCTGAGAAACCCAGATGCTTAATTTGAGATTGAAGAACTGATGTAAACTTGTGTTCCAGATGGCCTAGTCCCTGACACAGTCTCATTCTTGGTGCACTTAGAACTCCCTGATAACCTGTCTGGAGGGTCTGAATATTCCTTGTATGTCTTCACTCATATGTGTACACATTCAGTAACACTCAGCTTCGGCACTAATAGTCTTGGAATTCAGACTCAAGCAGAGGAACCCACAGCAGGGTGGGTATGGGTGACACCAGGATGTCAGCTCTGATTAGGTACTGATAGAAACAAGCTCAGTAAAAAAACGGGCAGCGGAATTGGCAGTACTGATGTTTTGCAGAATGGTCTTCTGGCTAAAGCACATGCCCAGAGCATGACCTTGCTCAGCTTTGGAATTTCAACCTACATCTCCAGAGAGCTCTCTGATCTCAAAGGTGAAGGTCATGTAGAGTAACAACAGAAAGTAAGAGAAACAAGATTTAATTTATCTTGACAGGTGGGTTCCTCATTCCATCAAAAATGAAAAATAATGTGAACTGAGTTTCATAAAAAAAAAAAAGGTCATCTTAATTCAGGAGCCTACAGATCACTGCTACTTGCATACTGATCTGTTAATGGTATTCTGTTTTTCTTTCTTCAGTTGGTTGAGTTTGGGGGTTTTGTTTGTTTGTTTTTATTTGTTTCTTTTTCTTTCTAATATAAAATGAATAAACAGCATAAACATCTTGAATTCAAACTCCTTTGTGTTCAAGATGAGTGAAAAATAAATTTTTCTTTCTGGAGACCTGTGTCCTAACCACTGGGCTATTAAGAAGATATTTCTTCACAAATATTTAGCTCAACATGCTAAGCTTCCTCAAAATCTTTTTTTGGGAGGTCTTGCATTTGTTAATACCCTTAGAATATAGATTACATGTCTCTGGAAAGGCAAGAATAAATTAACTACTTTTAATGAGATAATTACAACCTTCTTTCTCAAACTAGGTCTCTTCTTAAGACCTAGAATGTCTTTAGTTCTGTAAGAACTTTCAGGTAGAGCACACAGGGATCAAATGGCCTAATAGTGTTGACAATCATGCCAAGTTTCTCCTCTGGAAACCATGTATTATTAATATAAACTTAGCCATTGAGGGTTAACATGAGTTCCAACACAGAAGCAAAATTTCTGCTCCAAAAGTAAACACTTATCTATACTTTCTTGCAACTTCACTGAAAAGGGTGTCTGAGCCAGAAGCTTTAGACTTTACCCAGTGAGGATATTAAGAGCTCTACTTGTCAAAGAAAAAAATCAGAACAATATCAAGACCTAAGAAAAGCATTTTATCCTCAATCATTATCATAATACAGAAGACTACAGCAAACCAGCAAAAATCACAAGAGTTTTCACATGAACTTTGCAGTTATAGCATAGGACAGCAAAGTTCAGAACTAACAGAGTGGGGAAAATCAAAGCAACTGGGGAAAAAAAACCCTCTGAAATATCTTCAATGAGCATAAGTTAAGTGGCTTGTGAATATGATTGTAATTATATGAAACATTTTTTATTGAGGTATGCTGCATTATCCTCTGGGTAAATTATTCAGCGATTAATAGTCTAAAGAAATTTGTGTAATTTTTCACTTATGAAACAATTCCTGAAAAAAGTTGTCTTGTTTTTATATTTTGTGGGAAGCCCTGTATACAAGAAACAACCCTTTAGTCCATGTACCCAGTAATTTTAGGTACTAATTCTGTGTTAGAATAAATGCTG
>VXAU01001243.1:93310-115609 GCA_013399695.1 Formicarius rufipectus | reverse complement strand
TTTTTTTTTAAATCTATTTTAATGCTGTCAGTAGGATACAAATCCAGTATAGGATAGACTACTTACAATTGTAATGCTTCTTGAGAAGTATTGAAAGCAGTTCTTTATCTCTAACTCTACATCTCTACAACACTCAGGGTATTTTTAGGTGCAAATGAGAAATTTTGTTTTTAACCAAAATTATACATGACTGTTAAATTTCGCCTCTCAAGAAATAATAAAAGAACCTTTTTTTGAGGCTTAAAACTACACGTGTTTGCTCAAAGAAAGGAAAGGTCTGGTTTCTCAAAGGAAAAAACCTGTTCTAATGCAGCGTGTTGATTCAAGCAAGGTTAAGCTCAAAGGCCGTATAACTTTTGGCACATATCTAAACTACCTAATTTAGGGATGTAACTGCCCTTCATTCATTAAAATGAATGGAAAGAGATAGGAAATCAATGGACAAATGTAGCACATTCCAGAGGTTATTTAGGGTTTGGGTGGGTAGTATCAATCTCTTTTTCTATAGAGTTTAGATGAAGACTAAACTGACTATATTCCTGTCATATGTTTCAGTCAGATGTTCAAAGTCCAATGAGAAGGATGTTGGAAGAGCTACTGAAGAAAAAGGAAAAGTTCCTGCAGATTTCAGAGGCTGTCAGGCTTAGGCTATAAATCAAAATTCCAGCCTTGAGCAGAACCAGATGGCTGCACTTACCACCTTGTTCCTCTGGAAAAGACTGTTTGACCTTTTTTGAGACACAGTTATGCAGAGCTGTTAATAAGCAAATTAAGTGCTTAGTTACTTCTTTTTTTTGTGAGTGTTACTTTGTTTTGGTTTTAGTTTTTAGCTTGTTTGTTTTGTTGTTTTGTTTTGTTTTTATGCTCTCCATGATTCAGGGAGGAATATGTAATGTGCAGGTTCTTTCGAGCTATTTGCTACACTACGGATGTTCAAACCTTCCCTGTGTTCCTGCCTAGGACACTGGGAGTTCCATAACTTTCTAATAGGTATCCTGCTCAACAGCTTTAGCGCTAAATACTTGATTTATTCTTTAGAACTCTTTTCTTCTTTTGGTTTTGTTTCCTAACCCCCTCCTTGTAAATAGCAAATTATTGGGAATTTCATATTCAACCCATTTTGACCAGTTTATGCTTTTTCTATTTTGGAGATGACACATTCATGTACAATTTTATCAATGCAGTCAAATTAATACAAATCTTAATAAAAGTAAAACTCAGGTCAGGTATGAAATCCAATAATAGCAATGTACAGTACAGGTAACCATGGGAAATTAGAGATATTATCTTACCAGATAATCCTCTTATTTGGCACAATAAAATGTATATATTATGCATTCACTGTGTGTCAAATAAAAAAAATGCAGTTATAAAGAATATAAATTAGAATATGACTACACTTGCTCTCGCTTCTGGCCAGGAATGTCTCTGTAGAGATAATACTTATGGCTCTGCAGTTATGAAGATAGTTTCTCACCAACCTGATAAGCTGCTGTCATGTATGGCTCCTCCTGAGAACATCTGTGAAGATAGACAGAGAATACTAATATTGCTCTCAAGTATTTGAAACTGACTGGCTCTGCCAACTTCTACCTGGTACATGATATGTGTATTAGGAACTCTCTGCATGCTCTCTAATTTTGGCTCCACTAATAAATTAAATAACACCTGTGATTGTGCCCTGACCCCAGATAGTTAAATACTCTTTTTTTACTGCTAAGTAGTTAGAATGGTCTCTTGCTTGGAAAAGCAGCACTGTCCCACACAGGTCCTGGTCACATCGCTGATGTTTGCTGGGTCAGGAATAAACAATAAACAGTTTGAGAGTGGTGACTTGAGTTTGAAAGCTAAGGGGGTTCAACAGCACAGATGTGGGCTCTTCTATGTCACTTGTTCTGGGTGCCTGGAAAAGTTTCCAAAGTATTAGACTTAGAAACATAGCACCTAAGGCTCAGCGGGGGAAGCATGTTTAGGAAAAAAATATAAGGTTTTGGACCATTTTTTTTACCTACAGGTGTCAAATATCCTGGAAACTAGTCTACCTTGAAATCCTCAAAGACAATGAGCTGTTTCAGTCTTGAAGAGCACACTTTTTCCCACAGATTCAAGTTATCCTAAAGCTGGAATTCTAAGGAAGAAGCAGGGTTGATTCCATCACTTCCAATTATAAAAGGAATCTATTTGTCATAAGAAGTTGGTCAGAACTTTTAGAATTCACATTCTTTTTCTGTGGAGTTTCAAAATTTGTCTATCTTCTTAACCCAGATTACTTTACAAAGTTCTATTTGTTTTAAAATGATTTCTGTATTCCATATCACACTTCACAGAATCACAGGATGGGTCAGGTTAGAAGGGACCACAGTGGGTCATCTGGTCAAACTTCCCTGCCCAAGCAGAGTCATCCCAGAGCACATGGCACAGGATTGTATCCAGACAGTTCTGGAATATCTCCAGTGACAGAGATCCCACACCCTCTCTGGGCAATTGTTCCAGTCACTTGCACAGCAGAGAAATTCTTCTCACTATTCAGGTGGAAATTCCCGTGCATCAGTTTCTGCCCATTGTCTCTCATCTTACATTTGGGGCTTTCAGAGTTTCTGTAAAAAGTATATCCTTCAAACAAATTATTTTGTTTAGTTTCAGTTCAGTGCCTTTTAAGATTTAAGGTCCTAATCACGGAATGTGGTGGGTTGCCCTTGGCTGGATGCCAAGTGCTCGCCAAGCTGCTCTATCACTCCCCCCTCTCAGCCGGACAAGGGAGAGACAACAAGATGGAAAACAACTCCTAGGGTGAGATAAGAATTTTTACAAAATCAGAAACATAAGGTTGCACACACACAAGTAAAGAGGAAAAGAGGATTTATTCTCTATTTACCACCAGCAAGGGATGTCTGACAACTTCCTGGGAAGCAGATCTTCAGCACATGCAGGCATTGCTCCAGAAGGCAAACATTGTAAATAATAAATGTACCTCCTACTCTGTTTTCCCTTACTTTTGTATCTGAGTTGATGTGCTGTGGTATGGTGTAGCCAACGACTTTTTGCACAGACAGTTTTAGTGTCTTAGTCTGAGGCTTATAAGACTTAGCTGTTAATAAGACAACCTGACTGCATCAAAAACAAAAATGAGAGTTTATTCCTCTTTGTCTAAAGTTACATTTCTATTCAAGAATGGCAGAAAAGGCTTTCTTCTCCTTCCTTTCTTGTTTACATTCTTGTATCTTTACGTTCCACTGTGCAGGAATCTCCGAAGTACAAGAAGGAACTACCTTCACACACACATAATAAAAACAAAAACACTTCATCAAAACTATCTAATAACACACAGTTATAGCTAAATATGAAGGAAGATGTATTTTATAAAATGGATGAATTCACACAGTTCTTATCTGTCTCGATTTTAACTTTATTAGTAGAGCTCTTCATTTGTACCATTCCACAGAATATTAGCATGTTTCTCCTCTCAGTTCACTGTTAGCCAAGGTCATTTTGCAGATCCCATCGTTATCTCTGAGTCTTCTGACTCCTTAGTCCGAAATCCTGCAACATGTCTGTTCCAGCAGTGTGGAATATCCTTTTGGTGAGTTTGGATCACCTGGCCTGGTTGTGGCCCCTCCCAAGATCTTGCCTAGCCTTTTGAAGGGGAGAACACTGGGAAGAGAACACTGATGCTGTGCCAGTTCTGCTCAGCAGTAACCAAAACACTGGTGTGTAACCAAGACTCTTCTAGCTACCGATGCACAGCTCAGGCTGTGAGGGCTGCAATGGGGAAAGGAACTCCAACTCAGCCAGACCCAGTACACCTACATGTGAATATACACAAGTGCACACACACATAGACACAGAGGCACACAGATAAACTTTCTTTGAAAACAGATCTGTATTAGCAAGACCTCCAGATCAGGAAGCCATTATCATTATGTTGTTTCTCCCATAAGGAAATAAGATGTAAAGAAATATTTCTCCATGTGTTAATTTCAGTTGTTCATAATGATGTATATAAACATAACATTAAAATATATACCAGTTTTTATTACACTCATTTGTCATTATCTGCAAAATCTACCTCTATGAGAATTTTGGTTTCTCAGAGGCAGACCCTCCCGCTCAAAGTGTTCCTGCTCTGAAAACTGTGACCTTCTTCCTCTGTTTTCTTACCTGTATGATAACGCAGTATGAAGGATCACCAGCCAGCTCCCTGGCTTCATGAGTTGAAATCTTAGGAGACCTGTCACAGGAAGATGTCTGCAAGAAGGTAGACACCTCCCTTCTCTAGCTGGATGATCAAAGGTTGTGAGGAAATGTTGCCCCTCAAGATTCATAAAATGTTAAGATCTGAAGAGAATATTTAGGCTTACCCCTTGCTACAAGCCTGCACTCAGGATTACAAAACTGAGTAGTAACTCCACTGTCCACAGAAAAAGGAGGGGTTTTTTTTGTTTGTTTGTTTTTTGGTTTACTAAACATGACTAAAGAAGCAGTTTTCCTTATTCCTTCCTCAAACCCCCAGTGTTTGTCTCTGTTAGGAAGAAATTGCATGGTTATCTTACTGACCTTCTCTGTCTTTTTTAATCCCCTTCTGCATCTGTCTCCATGACACAGTGAAGCCTGGTCCCACGTTCAGAGGGTGGGTGTCTGCAGGGACTCCCACCCTTCTGTGCCCCCCTTGTCATGCAGCCACAGCTGAACACTGACTGGCAATGTCCAGCAGCTTTTCTTGTGTTCTTCCCATGTGCCAGAGGCAGGAAGGTACACAGCAAGATCCAGTAGCCTCTTAGACACAAATCTGACATCCATGGCACAATTAAAATAGACTGATTGTGAACATGTGGTTTTCCTGCAGAAATGAGGGATAACCACACGTTCACTGTGGTGGCCAATATTTATCGAGATGGTTTAACGGGTGTCCAGCTTAGCTTTTTCTCTGTGGAGAAGTGGAAGCTAAGTTAAAGCAAAACAAAAACAAACAAACAAAAAAACCAACAACAAAACCAAAACAAGATGTCAAAGAAAAACCCCAAAACAAAAAACCAACCAAACAAACAAATAAACAAAGAAAATCCACAAGGCATAGATTAACTGCAAGTTTAACCACATGCTGTAAAATGTAAATTATTATCTTTGGACTTTGAAAAAGAGCTCACGTGGGTGCTAATTGGCCCACTGAATTTACACTGTCTCTGAGGGTTGAATCTCTTGGCTGTTATGGATTATAGGCTCACAGGCCAGCTACCCCATTGCATGCACATCAGTACAAAATGTTTTGGCAGCTACTCAGGCTCATACTAGTGCAATACAATCAGTGTGCTTCTTCAGGTGTTCTCAGACTCTGCCTTTGCTCAGAGGAGAAAGAGGTTTTATACAGCCAGCCTGGACTTGCACCCCTGCTGTGTCTTGCCAAGCAAGACCTCTTTCTTTATTTTCTGCTTTTCCTGTACTCGAAAATGGCACTACTTTCACTCAAACATAAATAATCTCCCTTGTATACCTGTAGAGTTTGTCTGGATTATTACTTTCGTGAGAGCGGAATATTCATGTATTACACTGGCAAACTGTTTCTGATATGGATGCAGGTAAACAGCACTGACTTGAGAAATCTGTCCCAGTCACAGAAGGACTTGGCTGTCTTTCCCTAAAGAGTTTCTGCCAGCTCACATTTGCAGTCAGGTGTCAGCCCTATTGCCACTCTTACTGCTGAAGCTGTGCCAGCAGAAGTCAATATAAAGATGCCTTTTTGGATGCAAAACCATCCCTTGATTGACAGGAAGGGATATGAGATATTTGCATGCCAGGACAACTGCATGACCATAAACCAGCTGCACATAAACTAGATCTACCTGTGGGGCAGACCTCAGGCTGTGACACTCAGGTTTTGGTCAAAAAAAGGAACCTGTAAAAAGATGTAAACAGAAATCAAGGATGCCTGCTGCCTCACAGCTCACCTTCAAGCACAAGTACATGCTCCTGAAATGTTATAGCATCTGTTTTTGAAAGAAGTTTTGTGGCACAGTAGTGATATAACAGAGGACCAGTTCTTCCCTGTCCTATCCTCCTATTTTTCTAGATTTGTTTTCAGGCTGCAACACCTGTCTGCATGCCTGATCAATCTCTGTGCTGCTCATTAGCTCACAAGCCTTGTGTTGTTTCTCTGTCAAGAGTTTTGTTTGTTTTCCAGTTGTCATGCACAGATTCCTCCGGGAAATCAGTGTATACAGGTGGACTTTCTGATTGTTGTTTTGTTGTTGTTATGGTAATCTTTAAAAAAAGAATAAACTCACAAAAATAAACAAAACAAAGAGCACACCGCATTCTCATCAGAATAAAGATGCCTCTTTTGTCTCTCTTTGAGAAATGATTGGTGTATGTAAAATTAAATATACTAAGTACTTTATCTAGCTGTCAATTTCTGCAGTTCCTCCACTCCTAACAAGTAGAAATAGGTTTCAGGAACTGGAAATGTGTATTAAGACATAAGTGATATGACAATTTTAATCGCAAGCATTAAGACAGCGTTGAACTTGCCACAGAAAACCCCATGTAACATGATGACGGTTTTGTCAAGTGATGGTCTAGAGACAGATGTGGGGGTTTTTGTTACTCCTAGTGCCTGAAAGCTTTAACTGAACTAAAGCTTCATTAATCTCCTTAAATAGGAGGAGCTGCTTACTATTGCAGGCAAAGAAGACAGGGAAGAACTGTTTATGTTAGAATTATGTGAAAGTTATAAATCAAATAATGTTCTGTGTCTCACATGGAGCTTACATCTATGCATGTGAGTTAGAAACACTAAAGCATGGGCTTAAGTATCATCTGTGATCATCCATGCTGTTTGATAGCATGGTCTCTTAGCATGGTTATGGCCTGTGCCAAGACATAGTGTTCTGCTGGGCAGTTTGTAGGGCAGCACAAACCCCCACAGCATGATAATATCACCCTGTTTGGAGACAAGCAGGGATGGTCAGTTTGCCAGTTGTGCTGTATCACTCAGAAACAGAGCTTGTTCTTCGTCTAACTTATTGGGCAAAGAACTGGTTTGATATCTGCTGAAATTCATATTCAAACCTGAACCTCATAAGTAAGCAGGAGGTGCTTGCCTGTAAAAACGTTCTTTATTATTCTTTTAGAGCAGCTTTCCTTCCAAACATAACTCCTAATTGCAACTCTATCTTTTCATGCTTTCCTGGATTAGCAAAGGGAGATAGCGACTTGTAAATAAATCCGCCTGAGTAGGAGACATCATTTAATTAGATGGGATTAGATGAATGCTAGAAGTCTTATGTTGGACACTATCAGTAGCATGCAGCCAATTTATCTGCTTTCTTGCTCATGAGACATGTTTATTGTGGATATTCATAGTAATCATTAGACTGGATAAGTATTGCTTCATTTTTTATGAACAATTTACAGGATGTTTTCTTATGTTTTCCCCCTTGCTTGACTGCTTGAAAAGCAGCAGAGAAATCTCTGTAGGGAAAAAGTACAATAGATGTTATTTTAAAGTACCTGAACATTGAAGCACTTTTTTTCTTTTTTTTTAATCTCTGTGAGCACAAATACCAACAATTTCAGAAAAAAAAATTCACCATTACAATCCCTGCCCAGTCTGTGTCATCTGTGTGTCATGTCCATGACTCTCTGGGCTGTGATGGAAGGCTGACAGGGAAAGACAAGTACTGCCTGTAGCTGCACAAATCAGCTGAGTGGTTGGACATACATTCCCCAGGAAAGAAGACTTTTAACAGGAGGTGTTAATGGAATCTCAGACTTACATTTTTTGAAACAAAATATTGGCTGACCAAAATAAGAGCCCTTGGCTGTCATTCAGAAAGTAATCTTTTGCAGACCTTATGCGTGTCTGCAGCACCAAAGGTGGAAAACCTTTACTGTTCAAACTGAAGTCATGGTGGTGAGACAGAAGACAGTGAATGAGCAGAGTTGAGCAAATAAAGAATTGTGTGACATGCTGAAGTAAAATTTCTGCTGAATTCCTCCATCCAGCTGACTTGCGATCTGATGTGCCCAATCCAGTACACACATGATTCACCTTTATTGAATATCTTAAACTTTGTATACAAAATAGAGCGTAACAACTCAAACTACTTTGCTGTCTCTGCTTCTGCAGATCATTCACAAGGACCTGATCTGTGTTCAGTTTGGTGGATTCTCCAGCAGGAACCTCCTAGCAGGGCTTGGACCAGCCAGGTTGCTTACCAAGCGTCTTAATCAGCACCCTGAAGAGCAAAAATAGTTGGTAGAGTTAATTCTGTGGGACAGACAAAAGCTCCCACATCAGAGATGTCCTGCAGCAATGAGTCAAATGAGTCGATGTGAAGCCTCCTAAGAGTTCAGCCCATTCCCTTGTTTCGGGTAGGTGTGTTGTGCCGCTTGTGCAACCAACTAAATGAGGAGTTTCTGGACAAGTCTGATGGGATCCTAATAAGGTATGTTTAGACAGAACAGCCCAGATGCACAGCTATATCACAGCTAGAACAGAAACTTGAATTTGAACCTTCAGTTTCATAGCTTAAATTCTACAATGCCTACCTCAGCCTTAATGATACTGAGTCCTGAAAATGTTAGCTAATGGTTTGCAGACTTTTTCAGCAGTGCCTTTGCATCCAGTCCTACAAAGGATGAAGCATTCCCTGGTCTTCTCATTCATTTTACCAAGAGTTATTAGCTCTGTTTCAAAGATCAGCCACTGAATTTGCAATTTTTAGGAGCAGGCTGCTAGTTCAACTTTTTCATACTAGCAGGTGACTTAGAGGACTCAAACAATTCTGAATCCCTCACAGGGGTTGAAAACACTGACTGTTGTGGCTACCTCATAATACTTCACCTGTAATGTTTTTATTTTGTGAGTTTTGGTAGGGTTGGGTTTTGGTATGTGTGAGTGTGCATGGACTTCATAGGATCATGAATAGCCCTCTGGCTTCCTTTGTCTATCTGAATGATCCCTTAAGATTGGAAATGTGAACACAAATTTATGGAATCTGTTGAAGAGAAAAATAAACCTTGCAAAAGCAATAGAAGTCTGCTTCCATATAATGAAAAAACATGTCTCTAAATAATTTATTCAGCAAACCCTAGAAAAGTATTGAATTCTTATCCACAGAGAAAGTTATGTGGCCAGTTTTAGTGCTTACCTATCTGTATCTTTTAAAATTTAGGCCAATAAACATCACAGTCAATAAAACATCCTGAAAACACTTTCCTATATGAGAATATACTTTTTTTTTTTTTTTTTTTCTGATTTAAGAAATATGGTGTATTCAAAGTCATGCAATTCTCCCATGTCTCTGGTTGGAAATAACATGACCTGTTGCTTTGAAAATGTTGACACAATATATCTACTATGCTTGTAATAAGTCAACATGAAAGAACATAAGTTATTCTCTATTATCCATTTTTCAAGATGCAGTGAAATGTTTGCAGTTTGAACTTGGGATGGGAGACTGTATCATTTACAGAAGAGCAGCACCATTTGAAAAAGAGCAGCTGGTGATATTTATGCCTAGTAGAGAACAATGTGTGCTCTTCCCTAAAGTACCTCCAACTTTTATCTTGGCAGTGTGCCATACCACATTTAAAAGATAATCAATGGGTTGACTCAATATTTATAATGCAATTTGGAAGATGAATCTATTTGTGGTTGAGCTAAATCTTGGAACACAGAGCTTTGGAGGAAAATTTCTAAAGAGTACAGGAAACTTACTTTTACCTTCTCAGCGATGCATATGTAAATGCACAAGTTTAGATAGAACACTCAAGGAGCAAGGCTGAAAGTACCAGCTTTAGAGTTCTAATACTTCAAATGCTTGAAGAATAATGGAAAGAATAATATATGACATCATATACAGCAAGTCTTATCCTTCTTACTGAGTTGGTATGGGCCCACGTGAGCTTTGCATGTGACTGATATCCCTGTTATTTGCTGCTTTGTAGTTGTATACACAAGCAAACAAAGCAACCTGTTTGAGAAAAAGGGTGATGTTCCTTCCTTGTCATCTCTGCTCACTGTGATTTCTGAGCATTATTTCCAAGCCAAACAAAATAAAGCATCCTGTCAAACTTCCCTACAACTTTCTAAGTTACCTTGGGGTCTGTCTTGGAAACCTTTGAGGCTGATTGCAGTGAATCACTTTAACTGCCAGCTCAACCACTGAGGGAGTTGTCATCACATGAATGAGAGCTCTGCAACACAATATTGTCTGTAGTTTACATTGACATGACCGAAGGAAATTACATAAGCCAAATTTCTAGTTTTAAAGTGCAGCTTTAAGGGCTCTGCTTTTGAAATATGAGCTTAGAAAGTTTTCCAGCCTTACGATGTACTGCTAATATGGTGGGAAGACAATAAATTAAATGAACTACTAATACGCTGCCAGATATCACTATTCACAGATGACTGTTACAATTATTGCTAGGTAGTTTGGCACAACTCCAAGACTCTTAATGTATAGTCTAGGACACTCAAACAAATGAGCAGCTCCTTGGTTCTGTGCTGCTGTAAGCACTGCCAGCTTTGCATCAGTCATATGGCATTGTCCTCTGGGAGGAAATACACTTCCTTTCTGACACAGGTGTCTCAGCTGTGAGCAGTGTCTCCATCATGGGTAAAACATCTTGAATGATTTACTTAAGTAAGGATATATTCATTCACATTTGAGCATGAGAAGAATTTCCCCAGATATTGATTCTATATTTAAAGGAGAAGAAAGTCTTCACGTTCAGTGTTGGGGAGGAAATGGGGAAAAGTAAGAGATGGAGACTGAGTTCTTACAAGCAAAAGAATCAATTGTGTGAATTAAGGAGAGTGTGAGCTCACATCAGACATCTTTTGCCACTTTACTGGGAGTGGATGAGCCACAGTTACATTTCCCATGGTGAGCTGCCTATAAAGCAGCTGAACTGCAGTAATTGCCCTGACTAGAAGTTGGGTGAGTCTTAGGACCTTGATGCAGATTTGTTACATAAATGCTGAGAAACACCAGGTGGGACATCTCCATGTCCTGACTCCAGTTCTACCTGCTGATGATAGATATCAGCCTTTACAGGCTTATAGGGTTTGCAGCAAAAATAGCACATGCACATGACTTTGGAATAAGCCATGATAAGCTCTGAGCACAGCTCAGGGGACTGAAATATATTGCAAGTTATCCTCTCATAAACATATCTATTTCTGTTACATAAAATGCATATTTTAGTGTATTCCTGCTAATGACACAAGTCAATGATTTTAGAGCATAATTGCAAATTTAACAAGAATGGAAAATGTCTTCAAGCAAATCCGTCTATATTGCTCCTGTGGGGGTAAAAACCTCCCAGGTAAAGTCAAAGAGGTAATGGCTTCTATTACACTGGAATTGATTCTCCCAAGACATGTCGCCAATTTAGGTGAGATAATAAGAGTTTGTTCTGCATTTGCATATAAACAGGTAGAATTCAGAAAGCCAAGTTTATTGTTAAGTTAGCAAAATACCGTACTTCCATTAGGAAAATAAATACCTTTGAGAATCTGAAGGAGAAAAAGATAACAGAGAGTAGTTCTTACTTGAGATCCAAAAGGTCCAGCCTAAACCCTGATATTACTGATTGATATTGATTGATATTACTAATTGATATTACTGATCATTAGATTAAGACTTGATTAACTTCAGTTGTGTCAGACACATGTATTAACACAGACTGGCATCCTGAATAAAAGACTCAGTTCTGAATAGGTCTGTGTTTATCACCTTGGCCTGTTTCTGGCACATTTTTATTATTATGCAAATATCTAGGTGACATCAAAGTCAAAATCTTTCTGCATTTAATGTAGGAAAGATTTGTGGCAGTGCTCAGGTACTCCAGTGATGATCAGAATGGACACGTTGTCTATAGTAAGGCTTAACTGAGTGAGTTTCTCCTCAGCCATATTGGAAGGGTAGATCTAATAGTCTAGGGAATTCTGATTAGTGACAAAGAACATTTTGCATTTTGTTTTATATTCTGATGACAAAACTCATCTTCCTACCTTCAGGCACTGGGAAATGGGAAAGAACTGGAAACACGGAGAGCTACTACAGAAGGGAGAGACAGGAGCTTTAAAACCACTTTGTTTAATGAAGATCACATATAGTCTCAGCATAGTTATATGAGTTTTTTCTCTCAGTTCATAAATTAAGTTCTGGGCACATTGCATGTAAAGATAAATAGTATTAGTTTTGTGACTGTGGTTTTTTGTATATGTTTGACACCAACATCTTTCTAAATAGAAAAGAAATAATCTATTAACCTGGTCTCTTGATCTGAGACAATGTGGACACAAGAAGATTAAATTAGATAAGGTAAAATTAGATTTTATGAGATTAGGGATAAAATTTAGAGAGTATAAAATTATTTTCCTTAGGCACGAGGTGAGAGATTAATCTTACCTAACCTTAACTGTCTAAAAATTATCTGTCTGGATTATCATTTAGAATCATACTACTGTCAATGAAAAGATAAATGAGCACTTCCAGAAGGTCATTCATCTCATTTTAAGACGTCTGTCTCTGGGGATCCCAATCTGTGTCTATATAGAATCTAGATGAGTAGCTTAGACTCAGCGCCTATCTTGGAGCAAATACGATTACAAAGTGTTGTATTTTGGAAGTCTTCAAATACAATTTTGATCATTCATGATTCTACCTTACATGCTTACATAACATTAACCCCTTCTCCAAACAGGAATGAAATAATCATCATTTTGGTCATATATGACAGATACATTTAAATACAGATTAAAACTTAAAGTTTATTGAACTATTACTTGACCCTAAAAATTATGTCAATTGTGAATGCTTTATAAAGCTCCTTATCTTCTATGTCATGACAGTTGTTGTGACACTCTCCAGTAACAATGTTTTGGTTAAGAAATTCACCTGCAGACCATAAGAGTCTGAAGTGATACCTTTTAAAGAGATTAGAGGGACAGACTCAGTCTCATATAACTCATACAACTATCCTGAAATAAAACATTAAGAGACTATTTAGAGAAGTGTCACAAACTATTTATATATATTTTCTCATTTTTTGCTCTAAGTACCCATTGTTGACCACTATCAGGAATAAGATGTTGAACTATATTGATATAAAGTGATTTTTGTTTCTTATGCTTAATCATAAAATCATGAAGATTAAAAAGTACTTCCAAGATTACTAAATTGAACCTAAAATCAGGAGCATGCTGAGGTTTGATTGGTTACTTGCTTGCTTCTTCTACTAGAAAATGTAAACATGTTATTTTTAACAGAGGTAATTCATGCTCTACATTATTTAATGTCTAACTTCTGTAGTGAACATGGTAATGTCAGCAGAAGTTTAACCCCCATAGGCTCTGCCTTCTGCAGTTATGCCAGACAACATTTTCAGAATTGCTGAAGTTCAGTAATCACTGGGATATGAGTAGGAGTAGAAAGAAATTCAGCAGTGCAGAGCTTGCTTATTTATTCATTTGTATATTTTATTTCCTCTAAAGCCTGCAGTTTCAAGGAAAATCTGGCTTTAACCTATCTCCAGCCCTCATGAGGCCAAATCACAACCTAAAACTTCTAAGGATAGCATGAGCAAGTCACCGTTTTGTGTTGAAACCTGCTCAGTTTCTGCCCTGCTGCTGTACCACACTGCAGATGGGAGAAACCATCCTGTTTTATCCCATGGCTCACAGTGTGGATCAAGCAGCTCACATGGAGTCTTCTAGCTGCTGTAATTGATTTCAGGACAGTATTTGAAATACAACCAAGAAATCAACTCTCTACCCTTCAACACTCCTGACAGGTCCACTTAGGCTGAAATCCATTCACTTAAATATCTTTATAAAAGGTAATATAAAATTGTGGTTGACAGCAACTTCAGACAGTTGCTTTTGATCAAAAAATTTATATTAAAGGTGAACCAAGGAGATAAAAGGGGCCATGTTGCCTATGCTGTAGTACACAATTTTCTTTTTCCTCTTCAGCAAAATAGAGTCTTTTGTTGGTTTTACACAACCTGGGCTATCAATCACAGCTGTGAGCTCTGAAGGCAAATGCCTAAACATAGGGGTGAATAAGATGAGAGTCAGGTTTGATTTGCTGCAATATTTTAAACATGTATGAGATGAACAGTGGAAAATGCTAGAGAAGGTAAAGGGAAGGGAAGGATAAATTCTGTATGACAGAGCAAGGGACAACAAGACTAAACCATTGACATTATAGAAAGGATTTTTTTGGTGGCAAGAAGACACCCTGCAGATGGCAAAGCAGGGACAACCTTCTTTCAGGAATGTATGCTAGATTGCTTGTCCCTGTTCCAGAGTGGTTCACCACAGCATGTGAGTTCGCTTGCCCAACTATACCCTCTCCAATCTCCAGCCCTCAGACACCTGCAGGGTACCAAAACCAGGTGAAGGTACAACAGATCACATCATTACCAGGACTTCACCCTGCTTGGTTTTATAGGTAGCTTTGCTTGTACTCATCTGCTTCTAATGATAGAACTGCCAATTTCACAGAATTCTCTGTGTTTCATTTCTGGAAAATTTCAAGATTCTCAAAGTAATGGAAAAGAGACAAAGTTTCTGCTGAATATTAAAATGAAGTCTTCACTTAATAAAAGGTAACATGACATAGGAAATAAGGATAATTAAAGTAGCATCATGCATTTCTCCTCACCAAGTGCTACTACTGTCAATTAAGGTTGTAGTTTTTTTCATTACCTATACTACTCTGCCTTTATACATGAAAACTAGGACTGCGTTGAATGCAAAAACAAACCTAAGGTCCAGGGTCATGGTTCTTAACTGAATCTAAGAAGTACTTTCAGGATGTTGTATTTTTAGTTAAAGTGAATGTCAATGTGAAAATATTTTTGCTGGATTAAATGTCTTCTCAGACCTTTAAAGACAAAGTAGCTTTTCCTCCTTTCTTGCATTCAGTGATTAGCACTACAGAACAACGTGGTGTAGGACTACAATCCTGTAAAACAGCCAGCTGCCTGGGAGGGCAGGCAGTTCAGCATTATTGCCTATCTCACATCCTCTGAATACAAGTGGGGTTTAGAGTGATGAGAGAAGGAAATAAGAAAACAAGTGTTTATAAACACTCAAAATCCCTCTTTCCTTCATTTTCAAGGGCAGACTTTTTCATGTCTGTCATACAAGTACTTATGTTTCAGGAAGTTATTAGAGCACTCACAATACACAGTGGAGATTGACCAAAATAGTCAATAGAATTTGATATGATTTCACCAAATGGAAATATCTACTTTAAGATGAAATTATTTATGTGCTAATCTCCATTAAGTGTCTTGATCATCTCCCCAATGACCAGAAGATGAGCTATGGGTCACTTGTTGTCCCAAGCACTTGTATTTGTAGATAAGCACATTCAGTTAAATGAACACATCCTACTGGAGGCTGGAACCAGGGAAGTACTGCTCAGCAGCGCTGCAGAAATATCTGCAAGCTCTCTGTATTCATTTGGTGTGACAGCTCTACCCCTTTGAGTTACACCTAAATTCCTTGAGTTACACCTAAATTCCTTGAGTTACACTTAAACACATCAGGGTGACTCAATTGTGGCTTTCAAGTACCTAAAGGGACCCTACAAGAAAGATGGAGAAGAACTATATACAAGAGCATTTAGTGATAGGATGAGGGAAAATGGTTTCAATCTTTAAAAGATCAGGTTTTGACTAGATACTAAGAAGAAATTCTTTACATGATGGTTGTGAGGCACTGGAACAAGTTACCCAGAGATGTTGCAGCTGTCCCATCCTTGGAAGTGTTCAAGGCAAAGTTGGATGGGTCTCTAATCAAACTGTTCTACTGGAAGATGTCCCTTCTAACCCAAGCCATTCTATGATTAATTGTTCTATCCCCCTGTTTTTCCTGAAAACAATAAAACTTTTCTTTAGGAATCCTGTGCTTTTGTCTGGAATGTCAGTATGGGTACAGTTACAAAAGTATAATTTGGATGCTATTAATAGGAGCTTTAGTAACTGAAATTCTCACATGAGGGCATGTGGAGCTGGAGGCAGCATTAAGCAATCATCTATTTCTGTCCAGTTCATTAATTCACAAGTGTGTTTACAATTCTGACAGGCATTTCCTCCTCTCAGTTCCTAAATAAAAACCCAAAGTTAAAGATTTCACAGTATCTCTATGTGGGTTGTTCACACCCAGCAATATCTCTGGAGACCCCAGACTGCAGCACCTTTGAAGAGTGGGAAGAACTGTCCTGTAAAATAATCCTTTCACCTTTGAATGCACAAATAGAAGACTAAATTGAAATTAGCTTAGGTGACGGATAACATGCTATATACCCAAGAGCCAAAATAGAGTAAGAATAATGTGGTAAACTCCAAGAACTTTGAAAAGTAATAAAGTTGTTAACATGAGAAAGAAATCTGATTTACCACTCTGAGTAGCTGAAAGACAACAGAGATACACATGCAAGGAATCATTTGTGCCATGACGGGGAACAATGACAAGAATAGCCACACTCTGATCTGTTATGTATCTGAAGAATAAATAACCCATTAAAGAGTTCGATTCTATTCGTGGTATTTACCACTTGTGAATGTCCAAAGATGTAAGAATATGTAGGTGTATTTGGTTAGTGTGGCAAGGTTTTGGTAGTGGGGGGGGCTGCAGGAGTGGATTCTCTAAAAAGCTGCCAGAAGCTTCCCTCATGTCTGACAGAACCTATTGATGGCCAAGGCTGAGCCCATCAGTGATGGTGGCAGTGCCTCTGAGATAGTGTATCTAAGAAGGGAGGGAAGGAAGATGCTGTGTGACTGCAGCAAGAGAGAGGATTGAGAACATCTGAGAGAAAAAGCCATGTTGACACCAAGGTCAGTGGAGAGGAAGAGGCAGGAGGTGCTCCAGGTGTCGGAGCTCAGATTTCCCTGGAGTCTCTAGCGCACACCATGCAAAGGCAGCTGTGGCCCTGCATCCCACAGAGGTCCATGGGGGAGCAGAGTTCCACCTGCAGCCCACGGAGAAGCAGATGGATACCTAAAAGGTAGCTGAAACTCCATGGGAAACCTGTGCTGAAACAGGCTCCTTGCAGGACATGTGGACTCATGGAGAGAGGAGCCCTCCCTGGAGGAGTCAGTTCAATAATTTTTTCCAATAAATTTTATTCATCTAGCCTTCTCTAGTGATCACAGGAAATAAACACTATCCCTCTTATATTCCATCTTGTAAAGTGAAGTGTTGATATCACACCTTCACTGGATAAGCAAAACAAAACATTATTAAGACCATAAAGAAAGAAACAAGACTAAACAAAATGGAAACGAAAGTTAATGCAAGACTCTCCAGTAGAATCCAGGTGTTCTGACCAACATATCCTGATCCTCATCTCATGCATCTTGACTTTGCTTTAACAGATTCCTGCCTGAGTCCAAGTTTTTTCTGTTCTGTACACACACACAAGGAACAGTGTTTGTAAGCTCAGTAGATTACTAGGTTTATTTCTAGGCAACCATTATCTGAAGTTAGAGTAGAAAAACTTTATCACTACATCATCAAAGACACAAGTCTGAATATTTTTGTCAAAAACTATCTACTGCATCACTAACGTACTATTATACTATACTTCCATTTTATATTAAGATAGGTATCACATGTTTGCAAAACGCAGTAGGTGTTAGAAAGAGGTCTAGACTAAATCGTGCTTTCACTTTAAACCTTTCTGATTTTGTACCTTCAGCCTATATAAAAGCCTTTCAGACTTTGTTCCTTTCCTTTAAAAGCATGTTGATCTTTTCAGTCTCACTTCTCTAAGTTTCCAGAGCTCCCAGGGAGCCAACACATATGCACAGTGAGTCTGATGTTTGTTCCAGTTCCACAAAAATCACACATAGCTGTGGGTTTGTTTTTTTTTTTTTTGTTTTTTTTTTTTGTGTGATGTTCAGATCAGCTAATCACACTCTTTGTGAAGCTGTGCTGCCATCTTCACAGTCACTCATTTACAGAATTAGATCTCTGAATACAGAGAGGTGAACACAGATGGAATTCCCCTGAAGCTGCTGAGGGACAAAGGGACATCATGTGCACAAGTGACATCTTCAGAAGGGGCCACTTCTACAGACAAAGATCTAAATGGACACTGACTTTCTATCCAGTGTATCTACCTTGCAGTTAATCCCAGTAAGCAAAAACAATCACCCTATGGGTGATTTTCCAGAGGGAAAAGTTCTGGAAACAAACAGACTTGGTTCATGATGATTCTGATGAGAGAGATTGTCCACAAAAGGAACATTCGAGAATTATGGATGTACTAAATATTCATTCTGGGGTGCTGGTTGGAAGGGCCAAGGAGAGCACAATTCGTGCAAAATATCAGGTATGGAGCAGTGGTAAAACCAGTGTGCGAGGAGGAAGGCTGTGGGAGTCTGGGTTGTTCAGCCTGGAGAAGAGAAGGTGCTGTGGAGACTTTATTGCAGCCTTTCAGTACCTAAAGGGATCTTACAAGCTGGAGAGACTTTATATAAGGGCATGGAGTAATAGGACAAGAGGGAATGGTTTTGATCTGAAAGAGGGAGGGTTTATGTCAGTTGTTAGGGAGAAGTTCTTTGCTGTGAGGGTAGTGAGGCATTGGAACATCTTCCTCAGAGAAGCTGTAGATGCCCCATCCCTGGAAGTGTTCAACTCTAGGTTGGATGAAGCTTTGAGAAAGCTGGTCTAGTGGAAGGTGTCCCTGTCCACAACAGGGTGTTTGGAACAAGATAATCCCTTCCAACCCAAACCAATGATGATTCTGTGTTTCTGTGATGGAAGGAAGATGCAACCTCTGCAGCTCTAGCAACAGGGTGTCTCGAAGTCCCACACCAGCTGGAAACTTAGATAGCTGTATATCTGTGCTCTGGGGCTGCATCTATTCCAATAGATCAGGGTAAGTGGCTGCCCCTGAGCAGCAGAGCCCCATTGTCTGTGCTGTTTAATTGCTGCAGTGCAACAATTTGCACTCACAGAAAATTGTGCACAGTTCAGGAGCCAGCTCAGGCCCAAAATAAAATCGAAGAGACAGCTTGCATACCACCCTGTTTCAGAAGCTAAGTGAAATTTTTGTGTGTGGGCATATCCATGCCAGCTTTAGAGGATGATCTCAAGCACATATAGTTTATGAGCTAAATGTTTTAGTTTTGGTTTTTGTTTGTTTGTGTTTTTTTTTTCTCTTTCCAGTTCCTAGAGCTTCTGCAAACAGACTAAGCTTCAGTGAGTCTACAAATAGAGTATATTTCCTTTCTTGAAAACCAACCTATGCCAGAAATATTCATGTAAGGGGAAAATGTTAGGATTAATATGTGAATTATTTATATTCATCTTTTAGCTTTCATTTGCAATATCTGCATTTTTTTCTCTGAGTTCCACTTAAAAAAAAATTAAATACTGCAGCATATCCCCTATCCATTGTTTTAGCTAATGAGATCATTGTTACAGCCCCAGATTTAGAACAACAACAAATGGCAATGAAATAGTACCAATGGCTGGAGCAGATGTATGGAATGACCTTTTGGAGATTGCTTGAGGAAACCTTGTAAAATCTATTTTTGTTGGCTAAACTCATGTTTACTGCATAGCTAATGTTTTTCACTACCTTATGTACAGTTAAAGACAGTAATTTGGACTGACACCAGACATAACTTTTCATGCTTCATAGCAGCCCCCACCTAAGCTATTAATTTACCACCTGCTTAAGTTCCTGAAGAAATGAGCTGTCAACAACTTTTCTTAAGCTCTGAGACTGCTTTCAAACAAAAAAGGACTTAAGAGAATGCAACGTGTACAATATCCCAAATAGTTTCTTCAAATAATATAACAAAATAATGAAGAATTAAAAAGTTGAATGGTAAGGATATTTAGCAGACTTCTGAGTCTTATCTCAGCCGTCTTCCACTATCACTATTTGCTCTGCATACTTGAAATTCACACAGTAATATTACAGTAGCTTCTTTAAATATGATGGCAAAATAGGGCAGCTTTTCCTTGTAATTACTTTGGAATTTTAATAACATAACTGATATAAAAACTAGATTCAAGATGTTATGTCCATATATAAATGCACACATATTATAAATATAAAAGCTTACATTTCAAAATTTCATTGAAAAATACAAACATTCCTAAGCCTTTGACTTAGAAATGTATCAGCCATCTTTCATGCATGGAAGAGTATATTTAATTGAAATCCCTTCCATGCTGTCTGGAAGCAAAACCTTGGACTGGATGGTTTAATTGTATACTAGATTTAATAATTTCACATTCTTTGATTATGTTTTTAACATGTAATGAGTGAATGTGTTTGCGGCCCTACATTCTGAGTCTATTGTCTACCAACACACACAGAAAATGTCTGAATACTCAATGATCTTTGGAGTATATGAAGTCAAATTCATATTTGACTCATTATCTTTTTTATTACTTTTTTTTTTTTGAGGAATCTGATTTATTAAGTTTCTATAATAGTTCAAGTATCTTGTGTAAACCTGCACTTTTTTTAGTGTCTTTTCAAGGTAAAATAAATCCCCTCATTTCACTCCAAAGAGTGGAAAATTCACACAGACCTGGGCTAGAAGGCTTCACTTAGTCAAGTGTTCTTGTTCTTATTTCTGTGACCATGATCAGCTCCTGGTATGTTATGTGTGAACCATTGGCAGTTCTTACTAATTTTCCTCATTTTAAATTTCCTCTTTCTTACTAATTCTTGAGTTGTTTCAGCTCTGCATAAAGCTCTGGATGTCTTGTGAGAAAACCTCTTATATAAAGCCTTTTCCACATTCTCATCTACAGCTTTCTGGGAGCTTACCTAAAAAAACCACTCCTAATTTTAATAATCACTCATAATTAAAATTTTTCCTTACAAATTTATTTACTAGGCAGTTGAAGGAAGCAGTTGTGAAGAGAGTAGATGTCTGACACTGAGAATCCTGAGTAACTTCATAATAGAGCTCAAGGCAACTTGCAGATGCTCAGTCCTTCCCAGGCCTAGATTCCACATCCTTACATATGCAATGGAACAAGCTCTCTTTGTTCCTTGGGAAAACAGAAGGTGCTTTGCATTCTGTAGGTCATCAGCTAATTCCCCCCTACTTTTAAGTAAGTTCTTCATTAAGGTATGTAATTTAGGCTATCATTTCTCTATCGATCCTTCTATAATCAGTGCTGCGGACGGGTATTTCAGCCTGTCTGGAATCTGCAGCACACCATAATTTGCTCTCCACTGCATGCAAGGAACCCAACGACTTTAAAGGTGCATTGCTCAAATACTAAACCATGTGACACAAACCTCTTCCATGATCTCAAATCCCTTAGGACCTCAAATCATCAAATCATGCAGAGTCAATTATAGTGTTTAAGTCTTGTTGTGTACTGTGTACCTCAGCAATCCATTTAAAGTTAAGCACTTCACTGAAGAGGGTTGATAAAACAAAATGGCAACATTATTTTTTTATTAGGACCTGGTTCTCTCGCTCATCTTGCTTANTTAATAATCACTCATAATTAAAATTTTTCCTTACAAATTTATTTACTAGGCAGTTGAAGGAAGCAGTTGTGAAGAGAGTAGATGTCTGACACTGAGAAACCTGAGTAACTTCATAATAGAGCTCAAGGCAACTTGCAGATGCTCAGTCCTTCCCAGGCCTAGATTCCACATCCTTACATATGCAATGGAACAAGCTCTCTTTGTTCCTTGGGAAAACAGAAGGTGCTCTGCATTCTGTAGGTCATCAGCTGATTCCCCCCTACTTTTAAGTTCTTCATTAAGGTATGTAATTTAGGCTATCATTTCTCTATCGATCCTTCTATAATCAGTGCTGCGGACGGGTATTTCAGCCTGTCTGGAATCTGCAGCACACCATAATTTGCTCTCCACTGCATGCAAGGAACCCAACGACTTTAAAGGTGCATTGCTCAAATACTAAACCATGTGACACAAACCTCTTCCATGATCTCAAATCCCTTAGGACCTCAAATCATCAAATCATGGAGAGTCAATTATAGTGTTTAAGTCTTGTTGTGTACTGTGTACCTCAGCTATCCATTTAAAGTTAAGCACTTCACTGAAGAGGGTTGATAAAACAAAATGGCAACATTATTTTTTATTAGGACCTGGTTCTCTCGCTCATTTTGCTTATTCTCTCATTTACCTTATGACAAAATATTTTTAGTGCTTTTTGGCATGACTAAGGCAAGAATCATTCTTTACTTCTATAGGAGGTTATGGATGCTTTTCAGAGAATTGGGGCATACAGTTTATTGTATAGTAAAACACAACTATTAAAAAA
>VXAU01001243.1:44885-93272 GCA_013399695.1 Formicarius rufipectus | reverse complement strand
GTTTTGCTGGTTAATCTAAAGTACCATAGATCCAATACCTTTCAGTACTTCCGTTTGAACTACATGATATTTAAGGTCCCTTCAATATGAACCATTCTATGATTTATGAAATCATTCTATTATAATTGATTTTCATGCAACCTTTCTAGGTATGATGTACTCCATAATTCCATTTTGAGTTGTGCAAGAGAACAGATGATTTTTTATTTTATTTTATAACAACCCAACTATCCCAATAACATCAAACAGTATTACCAAATTAGGAAATTAGTCATGCCTAAAACCTCCAATTAGATTAAAGCTAGACTGGGACAAATTTTGGCCTGAAATATAATGAAGTGCCCATTCCTGACCACATGCTCTTTGTATAGTTGAAATACAGGGAAGTACAAATGAGAAGAACAAGACTGTTGTATATAGACTTGTANCCTCATCCCTGTTGGCCCAAAGCCACACAATACTTTTTCCCCCCATTGGAGAATCTGAACCCCCTCCAAGGGACTATAAAAAGTCCCTGCTTCCTGAATAAACTCTCTCTCTCTGCTAGGACGTTCCCCAAGCTGTTGTGGTGTCTTTGTCCTTTGCCCAGGGCTCTGGCACCACGTGGCCGGGGGGGGAACCAGGGGAGAGCACCCCCTCCCCCTCTCCTAGATGCATGGACTAAAAGCCTAGCTTAAGAGACTAATATCATATCATTGCGGTCAGTCCCACCATCCAACACACCAACGAGGCTTCATCACCCCACATATCCAAACCCGGATATATAGCCTTCTTATTTGGGTATGTGAAGACAAATCTTCAACTATAACAAAATATGAAGTACCACTTCAAAGAGGAAAAGTAGGTTGTGACCAACAAATAGAAGGTAGTGACTCTAGAAAAGAGCTTAGGGACACAGGGCACATGAACTGTCCTTCCCAGTGCAATTTTAAACTGTGAACGCAGTCTTGGATGTTTAAACAAGGGACTTCAATATAGAAGAGACCACATAATCAAATTTCTCAATAGAATGAGATTGAGAATAGAGAACGTATGTGTTTGTTTTGTTCAAACTAACAAAAAAATAAATATCTGGAGAACATGAAAAAAGGCAAAGTATCTGAGAATGAGAGATGATTTGAAACGGTTAAAAAAAAAGGAAATTCAAACTGTGTAATTTATCAAACAGAAAAATGGAAGGTGACTTGGACACTTTTAAAGTAGTTTCAATTAACTCTTGAGTGACATTTTTCTTTCAAAGTGCTGATAAGGCTCTTTAGAATTCATCTCTGAACACTGAAGCCAGGAAAACTCAAATTAGGAGAAGTGTTTAATACTCCTGATGGAAATAAAGGATTCTGTGTTTCCTTTTATATTTACATCCTGTTATGTCTTTTTGGAACTCTTTAATAACATGTCAAGGTCAAGGTCTCAGTAATCGGTTCAGTTGCACATCATAGACATAAATGTTTACCAGAGCACTTCTAAAGAAACTGCTGCTCCCTCTAGACCTTATCCCACTCCTTCCCATCTTCCTGATCTACCCAAGCTCCCAACCCTGTGGTTTCATCCTATTTCTCAAATCAGACCGATTCTAACCCTCTCTTCCCCTAGTGAGATTTCTTCAAGAATATCCCAGTTTTGGTGTAAATGGTCAGTCATTCAGTGGTCAGAGCTGGTGTAAAGGAGGGAGTAGAAATGTGGTGCTGGGAGCACACAGGAGAAGCAGACAATCACGGGGCAGGGAATTAATTCTTCCCTAGGTGGGAGCGAGTCATTAGAGATATGAGCCATAATGCACAGTACCCTTGCACTCTGTTAATTAACAAACCCATTTTCCACTGATTTTTTTGTAGAACTGAACCTTAGAGTTGTTTTCATAACAATTTCATGAACTTTCCAAGTTGACAAAAAAATTAGTACCATACCACAGACTAATCCAAAGTTTCTTCAAAGCAATCGGATGATGATTCAAAGGCAATTTTCCGTATATGAAAAAATTAAATAAATTTACATTTGCTACACTGATATCTTATTTTTTATAATTCTTTCTAATAAGCTTTTAATCTTCTGGGTATTTTATTAATTTCCATTTACAAAATAATAAATATTTAAATTCTCAGCTTTTGTTGAAAGCCACTGCATAAAATGTATATGGCAATCTTGGTTCATTCAGCTCTTATTCAAAAAGCACAAATATTTGTCTAATACATAATGTTAAATCCTTAAATATGATGTATTTTGAAGTTATTTGTGTGTGAAGAATATCAATTAAAATTAATAATAATCTCAGCCTCTTAATAATTTAGAGGTACAGCACTCATCCAAATGTGCATAGCTACTGCTTGACTATGGTTATTAATTTGCTCTGTATAGGTCTTTATATTTTTTATGAATTTGCTTCCCCCACACACCTCTAATGTTTTTAGGATCATTTAGTTCCATTAATTCTTACACGAGCTGGATTTCTGTATTTTTGTTATTACTATAATTATCACTAGTCTTATTACACTGACTGTATACTATAAGTCATATAGCATAAATTATGTGCTATATAATATTAACTATAAACATATTTATCAATGAGAATATATTCTGTCTATAATGTTATTGGAGGAGGATCACTGAATTATAGTATTGTTCTTTAATGTTTGTTAGCAAAATCTTAAAATTGCTTTGACAAATAAAAAGTTTAAATATATTTAAGTATTTGATTATTTGAAAAAAGGAAACAAAAACAAAAACCAAAACCAAAACAAGCTAAGCAACCAAAAGAATCAAAAAACCCCACAAACATATTGCCATGAATTATCGTCTTGTAAAATGAGATTTTGCCTTATGTGTTATTCATCCATTATTTAGCTTTCTCATTGAAATGCTAAGAAGATGTAGGCAAACAAGCACGTAAATGAAAAGAAAACATAATGAATTGTAAATACTGAAGCACATCACTGAAGATAAACAGTTTGTGAACATTCCCTAGGCTGATACTGTTCATATACACCATTTGGCAATTACACAACTAAATGTCAACACTGGCCTGCAAATAGTTACTGAGAAACAATAAAGGTCAGCACTGCTCTGTCGTTTGGGCTTACTTGTTGCTGTTTTAAGACAATGCAGTTTGCTCTCAAGAAACATAGGGATTTTAATCCTGAGGAACTATAAAGAAAAATCCAGGAAATTTAATTTGCAAAATTTTACAATGTATATTTTTTCCTAAAATAAATCCAAGATGAGTAGAAGGAATTAGAAGCCACTTTTAGTGTGTAGCACTAAATTCTACAGCGGTTAGGAAATCAGGCAAATAATCTCCTTGCTCCTTTGTAGTATATAGCTCTTATTTAATACCTTGTTCACAATCTTATGAAGATTTATGTATGTTTTGAACTGTGTTGGGACTTTCCACAGTTAACAAAATGGAGAAAATTATCAATTATTAGGCCCTAAGTTAAGAAGGACTTGGCTACAGATTCAGATTCTTTCACTGGTGTAAACACATTAAAAGACAGAAAATCAATCCACAGGATTGATTGACAGGACACACCCGTTCATATTGTTTAGAAATGAACTCTTGTGCAGAGATTAAACAAGAATACACAGTATGAAAGGGTCTGAGGTTTTCTGAGGCACAAAGACCAATAATACAATATGCCTGAGTTAATTTTCTTGTTGTTGGAGTTTTCACTTTCCCTATAGAGCTGATGAAATTGTAATTAATTTATTAATTTGTTTCCTATTCTCAGCTGCAACTGTATTAAACACTTCTGCAATTGAAAGCAATTTAAAATGCTTAAAATAAATGCTAAGGTTAACCTTTCAATTTGCATTCTAGGAAAAATAATTGTTCAGCCATTAGTTATAGCAGGATGATAATATAACTGCCAAGAATTATTAGAAGAAAAGCATTTGTGTCACACTAGAAGCAAATAAATAAATAAATAAATAAACGCAGTTAATTCAGACTAAATGAAAACATATTGACCTACTTTCCTAGTGACTGAAAAAGCTGCATGAGGAAGACCTGTTGGTATAAATTATGTATTTCCTATGTTAGCAGAGGAGACAGGAATGAGTGAGTGGTGACCAAATTTTCCCTGATGATTACTTTTTTTTTTTCTTCCAGACCTTCAGTGAGCTGGAAAAAGTTAACAGCATTGCATTATCAGAATCAGATTTAGCATGCTGGATTTCTAATGAGATGGGTGTCTCCAGAGGAGAAAACTGTGCATAAAGATCAGCAATGCAGGACCAGGAGAGAAAGGAAGAAGCCTGGTTCCTGCCTTCTGCTTTCAGTAGCACAATGATAATTAGAGAAAACCTTATCTTGAATACAGATGTGTCTTTAATAGCAACTGAAAAGGACAGCTAATCCATTCTTCATAACATGCAACCTGCAGGACTTCATCTGGAGTGACATGACTTGAAGCACACAAGCAACCTCCTAACTTATGGTTAACTTATGATACACAGGTAAAAAATTTAAAAAATCCCAAGTCAGAACTGAGCACCAAGGTCAGTTAATGCCAGCAGCCATTTGTTGTTTTGCTAGCAGTACTCTTCTGTTTGTCTTTTCAACACTGACTCCTCATGTTCATTCCTTTATTTCAATTTCTGGCATAGTTTATAGCACACGAGTATCTGGGACCTAGAAGAAAATTAAACAACAGACATCACATCATGGAATGGGGAGAGAGTTTTTCATGGTTTTATGCTGCTAAAAACTGTGTAAGAGCTGCAGCAGTTCTAAGCCAACAGGGTTTAGAGAGGAAACCATACAAGTAGTGGCTGAGGTTACTTGACTTGTTCAGTCTGGAGAAAACGAAACTGGGGGAGACCTCTTTGCAAACTATTAAGTTCTTCACAGGGGGAAACAGAGAGGCAAGTACAGATCTCTTTTCTCTGATGGCCAGTAGTAGGACCCAAAGGAGCAGCACAAGGCTGTGTTGGGAGAGGTTTAGGCTGGGTATTCAGTAAAGGTTCTTTCTCCCAGAAGGGTGGTTGGGTACTGGAAAAGGCTCCCCAGGGAAGTGGTCACAACACCAGACCTGACAGAGTCCAAGAAACATCTGGAAAATTATCTCAGGTGCATGATATGATTCTTGGTGTTCCTGTGCAGGGCCAGGAGTTGGACTTGATGACACTTGTGAGTCCCTTCCAGCTCAGCATGTTCTATGATTCCAGGATTCTGTGATTTATATTCCTCCCGTCAGCCCTCCTCAAGTGCTCTGCTGATCCCAGGACAAATATCCTCTGTCAAACCTTCAAGCCCCATGCACAGTAAAACACTGAATTGGCTTGCTTTTGTTGTCACTGACATTCTTCACCAGTTTCTGACTTCAGAGATAGAGTTCACTGGTCTGAAACAGCTTTGAAGTGGTGCTAGGGGTAACAATTTGCTGGTACACTCATATTAGAGGATACTCATTCTTGTGTGTTGGAAGTGATGTATTTTCAAATGGTTGTATGTGATTTAATCTGTATTGCTAATTGCAGTGCCTGCAGTCACTAATTCCTGGCTTCCAAACTAAGAATCAAAGAGTAGTTTTGTCCATATCTCCCAGTGCCAGACCTTTCTGAATGTACCTGGTCACACACCAAACAGCACCTGGCCTTGGGTCTCCTCTGTACTGCAGGCAGAGTGCCAGAAGTTCTAAGATGAGTTGATATGTGCCTGTGTGCATGGCATTTCACATTATTTTGGTTCTAGGTGCAGCAGTAATGGAAGGGCTGTGTTGCAGCCTCATAAAGAATTGGTGTTGTATACCAGAAACCTGATGAAGTGAGTTGTGTGCTGCGGGGAGAGGAAGAAAATATGGCAACATGCTTGTGGATATAAAAGCGGCTGCAACAACCCGGAGGATTGCTGAGAACAAAGGAAATCAAAACTACCTTTTAACTACCATTTATTGGGACTTGCCCCTGAAATAAACTACTTACAGAAAGCAAGTTTTGGTTTAGATGGAATTGAATGATTCACTCCAAAAGATGGCCCTAGAAGACAGTAGAATTGCTGCAATCTGGAGGATGAGAATTGTGAGCTACGCTGTCTGACAGGGTAAACATATCTTTCATATCAGCAATACAGTCATCCTTCAAGCTGGGTTTATATAAAGGTTAGCTTATTTTTATTTCACTTTTGTGAAGTGAAAACAACCAGGAAAGACAGGGAAAGGATAGTCTTATATTTTGCCACTTACAAAACAACTTCTGGCAGAGCGTTAGCTGTGGTAAACTGCCCATCTATCTGCCTTAGCACATGATCTACTCTACCTCAGAGATTAATTTAATATTCTTAATATCATATTAACTTAGAATGAGAAATTAAAAGAGAGGGAAAGTATGCAGTTATAGTGACAGAAAACAGATCTTAATGACTTCATACCTCTAGCCTAAAGGTAATCAGTGTAAACATTTAAAAAAACAATCTAATATTTCTGAGGCAAGTTAATAATTTTAAAGGAAATTAGTAATATTTGAATTGCTGTTTAAGTTTTCATTCCTGAAAACATCTATCTTCCTGGATATGGCATTGCAAAAGACCAGTCTTAAACTGAGGAATTCTACTTTATGTTAATGGTAGAAAATGAGTGTGATTTCAAGTTAGGGTTTTGTCTTAATCAGTGGTTCATATTTATGGCCTAGTATGTTTTGAAACAATGGACCTATCCGGTGCTGAAGGAATATGAAAAAAACAGTTCCTATTTCTGTCACACGCCTAAATACCAAATGTCAAGGAAACGTAGAACTGTGTGACGATTATTGGGGCTGATTGCATGTTTCCAGAGGAACAAAAATGCAGGAGATTATGTAATTCTTGGTACATCTAAATGCGTATTTCCTTGTGTCATGTCAAGCTGTTGCCCCCTTATACCCTTTGTCCTCCTACTCTGCTCTTTGCACCTCTACTCTGCTTTCATGAGAACCCACCTGGAGTACTCTGGGGTCCTCAGCACAGAGAAGACATGGTGTTATTGGAATTGTTCCAGAGGAGGGCCATAGAGAGGCTGAGACAATTGGAATTGCTTAGCCTGGAGAAAGCTCCAGGAAGACCTTATCGAAGCCTTTCAATACTTAAAGGGGGCCTACAAGAAAGATGTGAACAGTTTTTAATAGGGCCTTTTTAATAGGATCAGTAGTAATAGGACAAAAGATAGACAAAACTCACCTTAAGGTTGCTGGTCCTAAAGTCACACTAAGAACCTTTAAAGAGTTAACAGATGTTTTGTCGGATTGGAGACTTGGCTCCAGATTGAAATCTAAGTCATTTCCATGTGGTAAAAGTGATTCAAGCTGAATCTCTAATGCTAAAACATAAAACATTATGCCAAGTTCAAGTGAGTTCAAATTTAAGTACAGTTTCCCAAGACTTATAACAAACAGCATCATTAAGAAGCTACTCAAAGTAACTACACCACAGCAATTATAATACTACTTAATCCATAAATGAGAGATCAGTTTATGTTCTTTAAATACTTAAAAGCAGTTTCTAGAGTTGAAAATTAAATACCTTTGTGTTTGTTAAGTATTCACAATATCTGTCCTCTTTCACACCAAATTTAGTTCTCTTTAAACACTGACTTTAAACCAGACCAATTATGAGACATTTTAGATGTAGCTGGAAGAAAGTTTCTGGGTTTCAGTTACCATCTGCTGGAATCAAAATAACAAAAAGTCAATATTCCCTTGCCCAGATTTCTTGCTAAAACCCTGTGTGTGAGGGCAGGTAACAAGCATCATGTTCCTTTCTTTATACAAAATAATGGTGAATACAGTCCGTGTCCGCCAGCACGTGTCCAGCTCAGCTCATGAATAACTTGCTCTATTACAACTATAGCAGTTTTGCAAAGATGTATATTTTCTGCTAATAATGAAATCAAAGTACTACTCAAAACACAAAGATCAAGCTTTATTTTTACAAAATAAAGAAAACAGTATGTTCTGATTTCCTCAGACTTCATTAAACATTTCCATTTACTGTTATTCATGTACCATAGCAATATGTTTCAGTTAAACCAAATGCTCATTATTAAGGAAATTTATCAGCTAAAAAAAGTGATAGTTCTAGTTTGAACTGGTGACAAAAGTGTTTTTCATTCTCAAGTCTTATATAAGATTATAATTCTATACAGTTATATTCTAATAATTATATTCTATATACTATAATTACATATATTATATACATTACATATATAACTATATTCTATATACTTGAACTATAATTCTAATAATTATATTCTAAATAGCACTTATTCTTTACATCAGTAGGTGATTATATAAGCAAAAAACCCACAAACCCACAATTGAACAAGTGAAAAAAATGTGTTCTAAAATAATACGTTAATACAGGAGCCTGTGAAACATATATTTAATGAGAAGGAAATATTGAAAAATTAAAAGTCAAATGAAACTTCTATCACTGGTGTGCTCCTGAGAAGATGATCTAGAGATATATTTACAAGACTACATTGACTTGCCAAGTCCATGTAATGAGAGAGTCAAATAATCACCTTCATAAAAAGAGGGAGCCTTATAAAGTCATTGCCTGATGTCATGAAGACCATTAATGTTGTCTGGTACCTTCAGAAAAATAACTGCCTTTGGCTATTTAAAGAATTACTTCAAAGACCAACATTACCCAGGAATTTGTCAGAAAACCACTGCATTTTAATGAACCTTCGGTGTCTTCCTTATGCACACAATCACTTGTTTCCCTATTCTCAAGGGTTTAATGATGGGATACGATAAACCAGAATCAAAGTGTTAGCAAAACCATTCTGGCGTGAAAGGTTGGCATACACCAGTCATCAATTATCTCCGTTGCTGGTTAAGCCATTGGGTCACAGCTGGAGCAAATTCACTCACACCAGAAACAGAACTGCCATTTTTTAATGAGAGATGGATCTGAGACTTTTTACTGATGGAAGTAAGGAAGAAGGAGAAGGAAGAAAGCACAATGAAAGAAGTAATACTGATTGTACTTTGAAATATGTTTCTCTAATAATCAGATCATTTGTGTAGTTTAGTGGCTGTTTGATTGAAGGTTGGACTTGATGAGCTTGGAGGTGTTTTCCAGCCTTAATAATTCTATCATTACAGGGATGAGTCAATTAGTCACTAAACTTCAGTTGGTGTGAATGTTTGAATTATTCCTGCCAAAAAGAAGAAAGAGTAGAGAAGGTTAGAACATCTTCACTCTGTGTTTAAAGGGGTGAAAAGTCATGTGGATTTGTAACAGCTGAGCAAACACAAACAGGTGGAGGTAAAAAGCAAGGTTGAAGTGTTTCAGTCCTAAATCCAGAAAAAAAACTGTATAATATCAAATGCTTAAAGAAAATCCATGATAGGAGGAGTTGTATTGTGTGTCTAAGCAACAGAACATGCAGTGTTAAAAGAAAAAGTGAACAGAAAAAGAAGGAAACATTCCTGTCTCAGTGGTAGTACTGAAAAAAAAAAAAAAAAGAGGAAAAAAATAAACAATTTTATAAAAATAGTATATTCATTGGAAATTAAAATTCTGGTCTTGCAGTACTCAGGGTTTAGGAATTCTGGGGAGGGAAAATAATATCTATGGTTTGATTCACTAATGTGAGGGAAGAAATCTCACATTTCTATCTGCTGCCTTAGGCGCAGCACTCACACTGCAATGGGGAGCAGTGCCTGACAAAATTTCACCCACTTCAATCTGCCTTCATTGTGCCCACGTCATGTTGCCTGAGCAGTGCATTACATGCTGCTGACTTGTTCCATTTCTCCTGTTGATGCCATTCCATATAAAAGTATATAAATAATTAAAACTGTTCCACAAACAGAGAAGAGACTTGACTGGTTTTGAGCCAAGATGTTTATCTGTGTTTTTAAGGTCAGCTGTATCCTCTGGCTACATTTGCCCTAAGAAATACCAGAATGTTCTCTGGATGTTTAAATGTGATTTAGATATTTTAAATGTGTTTGTGTGATCCCACGTTTCCAGAGACAAAAATTGACACAGAGCACAAGCACTGGAAAAGATTGTGCAGCGAGATTTCTTTGCCTCTCTCATTAGAAATATTCAGAACATGATGAGACACACATGCTTTGGATGTTGGATATTGCTTTGGATAGGGAGATGGGACCACGTGATGTCCAGATGGACTCTAGCTATCTCAGGACTGTGCATTCCGTGCCTGCTTATATGTGCTAGATGGAGACTTCAGAGTGTCATAGGACAGTTTGAGTTGGAAGGAACCTTAAAGATCAACTCATTCCAATCTCCCTGCCATGGGCAGGGACATGTTCCACTGAGTTGCTCCAAACCCTATCCAACCTGGCCTTGAACACTTCCAGATACGAGGAATCCACAACTTCCCTGGGCAACCACTGCCTGATTTTTGTGTGCATTGCAAATAAGCAACTTCCCAGTCCAGCTCTTTCCTTTTGCAAATTCATCATCTGCTGTGGCTGAAGAATAATTCTGTGGTTCCCCCTAGCTTACTCAAGTGAAGGTGGTAGTTGACTTTCATTACTTTACAAATAAGCCTTAAAGAAGAAAGAGACTATTTCATGACAGCCACAGAAATATTCCTCCAGACCCTTAAAACATTTATAATTATTTAATTTGGAGCAGCAGCAACAATAACAAAAAAGAGCTATTTGTTACTCTGGCAGCTGTGAGGTTCAATTATTAGATGAATAACCTGATGAAATGAACTGATAATGGTCAAACCAAATAAACACCCATCGTGCAGATAAATACTAGATGAACTGCTGGTGCTGTGAGTACTTGGAGATGCATGGAATTTTCAACAATATTTTAGTGGCACAGGTCATACCTCAACAAGTTAAATCAATAGCAGCACCAAAATCACTGCTGAGCCTAATTTGTAATGGAGGAGTGGTGTACTTGACCTTGGCCCTCTCTAACAAGCATGTCACCATTAACAGAATACCTAATGAAGGATAAAAGCACTCTTTCAGAGAGCCTTAGGAACTGGCTAACAAATTCAAAACTCATCATGCAAATTCACAGATTGGATACAAAAAAATTACTAAACATGTTGTCGGATTTTTTATTTTATTACCACAAACACTATACAAATGATGAGATGGGGTCAAACCGCGACACCCAGAAATTAAATGAAATTAATCTCATTTGTCTTATATCTCCATTATTTCTGAAGGGTTGAAGCTGCTCTGTGCATTAGAAAGGTCATGTTAAGTTTTACTCAATCCCTGTCAATACTCACTGAGATTCAAGAGCAATGTAACATTTTCACCCCACTAAAAGAGTTTTCCTTGTTTATTTTTGTGTGCTTGTTGGGCTTTTTGTTTTGTTTTATTTTGTTTAGTTTTACTTTGCATTCCCTTACAGGAGTTACCTTAATGATGAATTTGAACTATAGATTGCTGATAACAGAGTAAAAGACAAGGACTGTGTGCATGATAAACAACTTGACATCTTCCAGCAAGATCTAAAGATTCAGCATCATATATGTCTTGTAGAAAAAAAAAAAAAAGCCAGAAGACTAGTTCAATTTATAAGAGCATCCTGCAGCAGAACTCTATAATTTAAGTCAAATTTCTTATTATTTTAACAACAGCTATAAAAACTATATTCATCCTTACTTATTTTAGAATATTCGGTATCATTGCATTTCTGGTCATCTCTGTGTAAAATTGAGGGCACTTGCAAAGGTCATGTAAGTGCTTAGAATTTTTTTATGGCAGAGTAGGA
Source organism: Formicarius rufipectus (assembly GCA_013399695.1). NCBI lineage: Eukaryota > Metazoa > Chordata > Aves > Passeriformes > Formicariidae > Formicarius > Formicarius rufipectus. The sequence goes on along the minus strand of VXAU01001243.1, from coordinate 81,580 downwards.
TTTTTAGTTGTGGAAACTGCACAAGATGGAACCTTTTCATCAGATTGAGGTGTGTATTTTTATTTTAATTTCTCCTTCCCTCTTTCAGAAAAGTTACACTTTCTTTCCTAAATGGGAGTCAGAGATTCTGTTTAGATAGAACTATGTATATGTGCAGCCTTTGAAGGAATATAGCTGAAGAGGATAAGTAGAGAAAATAAGAGAAAGGAAAAAAAAAAAAAGTATTTAGGTTTTGGTTGGTTTTTTTTGTTTGTTTTTTGTTTTTGTTTTTGTTTTTGTTTTGTTTTGTTTTGTTTTGTTTTGTTTTTATTAGTTTGTTTGTTTGTTTGTTTTGTTTTGTTTTTTTTGGGTTTTTTTTTTCCAGAAAAATTGCAGCATCAGTCTGAAACAGGCTAGAGGTGCAAAAATGCATATACTTGATTTCCTGGTGACCAACTTAGGTTGGTGTGGCGTTGCAGCTTGGAAACCTGTGTGGTTTGTTTTTTGTTTTGTTTTGTGGGCTTTTTTGGGTTTGGGGTTTTTTTTAGGAGAAATAGAAATGTCAATGAAAAAAAAAATATTGTATTAGACTCAGAGCGAAATAGGTACTGTTTTGAGGGCAAAATACAAATAAAATTTTAATCTTGTTTAGCATTGACTTTACCAGAAGCTAAAGGATCTTCTGTCATTTTGAGGTTGTTTAACCTTTTTGTTTAAACTGGTTTCCTCTAAAAAAAAATCATTTCTAAAAGAGATAATGCTATTTTGAAGCAAACAGTTCCAAAGGTCTATTTTGCTACAGCTCAAGTTAGCCCTTAGAAGAGTTTCGAAAAGCTTCCCACTTTTGTTTTTTATTCATGTTGTTGTTTTGTGTATTTGGGTTGCCATTCTGGGCTTTTTTTCATCTGAACTAAGGTTACAATTCCCTCTCAAATTTATTTTTTATTTTTTTTTCATTTTTTTATCTGATTCTCAACTTTTTAGATACTTTTAAAGAAAAGAACCAACTGATTAGCTTGGTCTTGCTACATTGTTCTTTATTACTTACCAGGTCTAAAGACTCAAAACCAAGAAGAAAACACAATATGCAAACTATCTGGTAATGATTGACCTTACCTTTTAAGTTATAAGCACAGCAGTTTGATGAGCCAGTGGAGTTGCTCATCTTCTCTGCTGCCATGTAGGACAAGGAAGGATGTTTGGGAAGTCATTCCCAATTCCGTCAGCCTCTTCTCATAGTACAGGTGACTCTTAATCACTTTTGTGTTCCTGTGGTGGATCTCTCCACTATGCCCATGCCTCTCTTGTGCTGGGGAGTCCAAAACCGGCCACAACACTCCAGGTGAGGTCTCACCAGCGCTGGGAAGAAAGGAAAGAATCATCTTCCTCAAGCTGTGAGTAACTCCTCTCATTGCAGCCCAGGATACCATTATCCTCCTTTGCAGCAAGGACTCACTGCTGGCTCACATTCAACTCCCAGACTTTTTTCTGCCAAGTTGCTTTCCAGCTGGGTGACTATAGGAGCCCAGAAGGCAAGGGGCTAATGTATGTGCCTCAAACACCACTAGCCAGACAGCCATGGAATCAATCAAGGACTTCTGGCAAGAACACGCTGTGCAAACAGGCAAGAAAGAACAGGATGTGGTTGGAGAAGGGACTATATGGAGTTAGGGTAGCATATTCCCTGGAAAAAAAATCCTTATGCTGGCTTTTGGAGATAAGCACAACTCAGTATAACACAAGTGCAGGAATGAGGCTGAGAAGTCAGTGTGGAATATCAAGAAAAGATTATAGAAGCACAGAATCATTAAGGATGGAAAGGACGTCCAAAATCATGAAGTCCAGGCTTTGACTGACCATGGGTGGACTGATCTTCTGGGGGGACCAAGCTTATTGATAAAAAGTACCCCCACAAAGCCCAGGCAGGGACCCCAGGACCCTGGATACTCCATCATCTGGATTGACATTGGACCTGGAACTGTTGATCTTTCTCTCTTCCTTTGTCTCTCTGGGCCTCTTTAACTCTCTCTAATCTCTTTTACCCTCCCCCTTATTTAAAATCCATCACTGTATGCTTATACTATAAGACTAGGGACTAATTTATACAAATTTCCATGTCATGTGTGTAATTTACTAATAAAATTTTGTACATTTTTGTGGACCCTCTGGCTTTTGTCATTGCTTCTCAATCATGGGTATATATGAATCTTGTGTGCTCCCTTCCCCTTCAGGGTGGGACACCACACTGAACCCCAGCATATATTGGTGTATAGAGATATTCTTCCATAGGTGTAAACTTAGTACTTCCCCACCTTGAACTGTCCCAATCACCTTGCAGTGCTGGTAGTGTTTATTCTTCTCTAACTGCTCCTACCTTGCTATATTCCTTCCTGCTCCAAATGTATAAAATTAGTACCTACCAAGCAATAAGCAGACATTAATTTTTTTTTTTTCCATTGTCTCATTCCTGTGGAATCACTTCATCCAGGTAGAGGGCACTTAGTGACCAAAAGGTGTCTGGACACAGTTAAGTAATTTGATGGGAAATGGAACCAGGATATCAAAATGCAGACAGAGGTGAGATGAGGAGTTATCAATGGGAAGGAAGGATGCCCCTTGTTGCAGAGAAGTGCTTTCCTGTTGCTAACCTGCTGTTCCCTGTGACAGCTCATGCTCTGGAGACCTGGACAAAATACTGGAGAAATAATTATTCCTCAAGGTAACACACCAGCAGATTATTAAGTATCCCAAGGGTTAAATCGCTTAGGATAGAAGTGTGTTGACTATGATGCTTTTCTTCCTTTGGGGTGTTTTCTGGAGCAGGACAGATTTTATTAGATGTTGCAGTGATACAGAGAGGATTTAGGTACATTAAATTTATCCCCTGTTGAGTACCTGCAGGCAGCACATAACTAGAGCACACAGTTTCAGCTTTTATCTCAAGCCTGGTGCCTGTGAATGGGTACTACCACACTGTCTCTGTAAAACTGATTTTGAGGACTTACTGGCTTGCATAACTTGATGGTATCTCTATTAATACAAGAGTTTGTTAGAAGTGGATGTAAGAAAAATAAACCAAGCTCCATTAGGACATTACATCATGCTGTAAGACCAGAAGAACAAGGGGCTTAATGAGCTCATGACTCTCCAGGGATAAACTTATGAATGACCTTTGACTGGGGAACAGTAAACAAAGAAAAGAAAACCCCCCAAAATAATACAGGACATTGAATAACTTTTTTCCTGGTAAAAAGAAAGAAAAGGAGAGAATGAGAAATTAAAGCATTCTGTAATAAATTGTCTAATTTTGTGGTTTGGTCAGCTATATAGTACTGTACTCTTGAACTGTGTCAGGCCTTCCTAGTTGTAGTATGGATATAGTGTAAAAAAAAAAAGAAAAGGAAAAGGAAAAAAGAAAGTATCTTCTGTTTCAATGGGATCCAAATCTCTTGTTTTTGTCCTGATTTCTTTTATTTGACTATCCTCTCCATCTGTCTAGCAACTTGCATGCACATAGAACTAAATACAAAATTCCCTTATTTTAATGCAATCTTTTTCATGACATGCTGCACCTAAACAGGAAACAGATTGTTCTTTTGTCTTTGAAGGTGGAAATGAATTTAGTGCAGAATTTTATTTTTATCCTTCTTTCTCAACTGTCTGTTGCTGGTAAAATTGTTATGAAATCCAGGTCATATATGTGTATAAATAAAAGGTGGATTTCTGCCTTTATTTTATTTTTAATGCAGCAATGAACTTTGAAGACTCGAAATCTTGTTTTCTTCTCTGGATGTAGGTACCAGACTTTAAACCAGAGTTGATTTTTTTTTCATGGTTCAGCATATCTTAAAAAGAAAAAAATAGAACACTCAGAAGTAAATTTTTACTGAGGTGAATGTCAGGATTTATAATTCTTTTTAGTTTTGTTTTCTTCTGTTTCCATTGAATTATTATTAATGGAGTGTTTAATGATTATTAAAAGAGTACCATAGAATGTGCATAGGATAAAAGAAAAAAAAAAAAGGCAAACAAATAATAAATACAAAATATAAGATACAAACAATTAATGAGTTGGTACTAAACTCCAGCCATATTTCAAACCTGTCACATCACTGTAAGCTGCAGCACACATACTCAGAGAACTGAGACAGGGGAAAGACAATGATCCTTTCCAGCATCATTCCCAGCCTCATCCTCCTTTTGCAATGGGGATAGGGCAGGTGTGTCACCACGATGTTTGCACTCCATTGGCATCCCACTGTGCTCCTCCTTTCCACATTTTGGGTGATTTGGGTGACCTTCAAGCCATCTTCCACTTGAGAAAGACTACTATTACTCCTTTAAAATGGCATGAAACCTTCCTGCCTTGCCATCAAAAAAGGCAGATGGGGAGCTGTTGTAATTCTGGGGGGCATGAGGATGTAATCAGAAAAGGTCTAGGAATGAGGATCTTGGTGGTAGCTGAAGAAAGATAAGAGCTTTTCTTGTTCCCAATTACTGTAAGGCCTGTGGAACAGCTCAAAAAAAGAAAGCACAGAACTCCCCTCCTGTTAAACCCATCTCTGAGTCAGGGTAACTGAAGTCCTTGTTAATAAATTCCTTGGGGTGGTTTGGAGTGAAATGAATGACCAGCATGAGGTAGGTTTATTTTAAAACAATTTAATTGCAGTGAAAAGGTAGTAAGTGGGTATCTTACTTGTTTGTTTGCTTGCTTTAATGAAAGTATAAAAATATCATGAAGAAAATATATAAGGAAAATGAGTACATGCTGGAAAGATATCACCACCCATGAGTCCAGCACCAAGACTTGATTGTCGTAATTTGATCAGAGTAATGGTCACAGTCTTTATTTGTTGGTGAGGGAGACACAGAAAACAAAGGGTTTGTCAGGTTATATACATTAAAATGAGTGTGGGAACATCAAGATCCCTCCCCAGGGAGGGAATTCTTCATGTTTGATGTAACACTGTGAGGCATGTGCAGCTTTCTGTAGGAGAGTGAGGAACACTTTTGGGTTCTTGGTGATCTCGATTCCTTTCTATTTGTCTTGCCTATTGCGTGACCCCACTTCTGTACTTCCTCTATATATTGTGTGGTAACCATGGACCTGAACAGAAAAACTGGCTCCAGAGAGTTGCTGCCCTACCTTTGTATGGCTCCCTTTTATAGGCACATCCTGTTCTGACCTGCCCACTTGAATGTTCATTAGTCTCTGAGGGGTAGGAATGCATAAACTTCTTACTATCCAGGCTTCCACATCTCCCTCCTCCTTTCCCTTCCCGTCTCCTTCCCCTTCCCTCTTATTCTTTTTTTTTTTTTTTATTCCCGAACTGAACCTGCAAACTGAGACTGCCATGATTTCTTTACTGATATTTTGTCTTTTTACTGTATTTCTGCATATATGATAAATATCTATAGCACTGAAGGGGTAATATCACAAAACATGTTAGCTCTAAGTAAATTTAAATTTGGTTCATATGCAGTGGCTTAGACCAACAGCAGCTCTAATGATTTATTGCTGTTAGGGATCTCTAAAGAAAATTTTGTATTCATACATCTCTAAAATACAATAGAGATTTTAGAGAACAACATCATACAAAGTATTTTGTACCCCAAAAGAACTACTACTGAAGCACACATTTGTATGGCAAATACTTCTCAACAGCTTCCTGATCAAATCCATGGGACTGTCAAAGTCTTTTTATTTTATTTGTCTTTTATTTGTCTCTTATGTTTCTCTTGTCCCATTTAGCTGAAGTTAACAGAGGTCTGTTTGACCCAGAGTAGTTCAAGAATAATCAGGAAAATCACCACTTACAGATTTTGTTCATTTTCAAATGTTATCTGTGTATCTGTGGTGACTAGATTGATGCAAAACACAACTAAGAAACCCATTGTTTGGAATGAGGTGGTTTTCAGTCATCTCCCTCAGAGGTTCACCTGGGCACCACCCAGCCACAAACGTGGCCCCATCATGTACCTGAGAATTCTGCAGCCCATTAAATCTTCAGTGGAAAAAAAAAAATTTCACTACAGCTTTAGAAACTTGATACACATGTTTGCAAAGACAGACTGCCAAACAAACATTTCAGCAAGGCACTGTTGGAGTTTGGCCTCACCATCCCCAGGAGCCACCCCCAACGTATTGGGGTTATTGGGGTTATTGTTCCTGATAATGACCCAAGGCAAGAGCAGCTCCATCATGACTCAGAGCTCCACTGTGTGAAAAAATTTCTCTATGTAAAATAAGTAGCTTATAATAATAGAATCATTAAGGTTAGAAAAGATCTCCAAGATCATCAACTCCGACATCTGACTGAGTGCCAACCTGCGCCAAAGATTTGAAGCCTGGATACATGCTGCTTGTGTGCAACATTCAGGCTTCTTCAGCAGTCGTTGGGGAGAGGAAGAAATACCTTCAGAATGTGATGCAGAGCTTAAAAGAGACTTTCAGAGTTGACTTTCTGTCTTGTTTTCTTACTGAGCTGTCTGAAGGTACACAGTGACTCAGTACTCAGCTCTGTAGGCAAGACTCTCAGTTTAGTAGTCAAGGTTCAGTGAAATTTGCAGTGTAGTAAGTTCTGAATGTAAAGTGCAAAATAAAAACAGTTGGAAATAGCTGAAAAAGACAGTCTAGCAAGACTGGATGATCTAACAAACAGTTGAGGTCCTGCCTGGAGAGTCACACAGCTGACCAAATACAAGCTTTTGCTCTGTAATTGCTTTTCAGATATCACTGACTATATAGATTAGACCTTGCTGGATTCCTAAACACACTTAGCTGTATTTCAGAGGACCCAGAATATCGTGTGTGACCCTTTCTATTTCTTGGGGGTGCAGGTTATCCATAGATCTGTTTTAGCCATTTGTGAATGTGTGCACCTTAAGAAACTGAAGCTGTCCAAACCAGAACTAAATTAAACACAAACATCATAAAAATCCCCCAACATTTCATGTCTTTCCACTCCCAAAGATTTAGAAGAATTCATAAGAGAAGAGAATTTTAAAGTGAACCTTGAAGACAAGAGGTATCTAGCAACCTAGGACTTGACACTACTGCAAGAAAGATTCTGGATACATGCTTGAAACACGATCATGCTCGTTTTTCAAGACCACTAGGTAAGTGTTCATGACAATCCATCTTAAGGGTGCTTTGATGAGATGTTTCCCATGGTTTTGCTTTTCAAAATTCAGTGAATTATTCATGAACACTACAGGTTGATTTCATCTCCACGAAAAATTCATGACCTCTTTATTCACTTCTTTGCTACTGTCAGGATCCTCAGGGCTCAACAACTGTTTTAATAAAATGTCATTCCAGCTACTGTGCACCACGCAATATGAACTTTTCTGGAACTAAGAAATGAGCTAAATCACATTCTTATTTTTCCAGTATTATTGGATATTGTATAAATTAAACTAGAGCTGTGAGTTTATCAGTATTAAAGGTCATACATAATTTTGCCACAATCTCTGAGACAATTGCTAAAGGAAATAAAAAGCATAAACACATAAAGTTTAACACATGAGTAAGTCTTCATTTCCCTGTGATTCAGAAGAACTCAGAATGCACTAATTGTAGGGAGAAAAGATTTATAAATGTCTGTTGCAAGATGATGACTAATGCATTTGTGCCATGTAGCATAGTTGGACAGAACTCTGCCTTATTTAATGAAAATTATCTCCCTTTAAAGACTAATTTATGAAACGGATAAACATTAAAATAGCCAGAAAATATTTACTTTTGAATATGTGGCTGTGGTTTATTTAAACATAACTTACCTGCCCAGGTCATCTCAGAGCATCATCACAGTATGAAGATAAGTTGGGGAGAGAAGAGGATATTTATGAAAATTCTTATTTCAGCCTTGACTTGCTAATATTCTGAATGTGTGCTTCTGCATTAGGAACTTCAATTGTCTCATTTCCTCTTTATCCTTCCTACCTCTGCATCAGTCTCACAAACTGTTGTCATTCTCAGTAAATAAAACTGGTGATTAAAGTGCCATACTCTAGTAACTGTTGGAACTTAGACCTCCTCATTTGCATGAGAATAAAGATCAGAGAACAGAAGCAATCACATTCTCAGTTCTACTCACTAGTGCAGGGTTGTGGTTTTTTGTTCTGTTTTTGTTTGGGTGGGGTTTTTTTGTTTGCTTTTTTTTTCTTTCTTAATTGTATAAACCAAATCATATGCAGAAAAGAAAAAGAATGTGAGCTTTAATTTTCTCCTATAATGGCTTAGCAAATTCAGATTCTGGTTTGGAAGAGATAAGGGTTTTCTGTATGGGTTCCCTGCTGCAAGTGGAACAGGAGAATTTTAGACACACAGACCTATGAGACAACAAATCCACATGATACTCTGGAGGAAACTTATGGAGATAAAGACTAATTTTTATTTACTGTGAAAAAAATACTGTTTCAAAAGATCTTATTTCCAGACGAGATCACTTCTGTGAAGCATCAAGATGACAAAAATGCTTCAGGCACCAAAACAGATGTGGGTTCAGAGTTTATGCTTCTATTTTGTGATCACATAGTACTCACTACTCACACAACTTTGCCACTGCTCTAGCTTGATATTGTTCAAATGATGTCATTAAAATAGTTCTTATTTCGTCATTACACTGCCAATCTGAGACCGCTCTTACCCCTCCAGCACTTAAATAATTATGTAAAAAGTTGCAGGTCAACTTTTGAATTGGTCAGGCAGGTTTAGATTGGATATTAGGAAAAATTTCTTTGCAGAAAGGATTGGCAAGCATTGGAACAGGCTGCTCAGGAAAGTGGTGGAGTCACTATCCCTGGACGTGTTCAAAAAATGTATGGATATGGCGCTTGAGGACATGGTTTATTGGTGAACATGATGGTGGTGTTGACAGTTGCACATGATGATCTCAGAGGTCTTTTCTAACCTCAATGATGCTATGATTCCATGACCTGGCTGAGCCATGCACTTTACGCAACCTTCTTGGTTGAAAGAAGTATTTGAACTCCAAGTCTGAAATCATGAGATGCCCAAAATTGTGGGTGAATTGTGGCCATCACAACACATAATCTTTAGAGATCAGAATCTGGTGGACCTGTAGTTTATGTGAAGTAAGTTGTGCTTCAGGTGGCTGTCATTCTTCAACTATTGAGAGACTGTGTGACACTATGTCCTTGACTTTGAAGTTTCAGAAATCATAACTGCTCATTTACTCTTCTTCAGCTAACAGTCCTTAAAGTCATCTGTAATCAGTGATCCATGGATGATAAACCTTAGATTAAAAAAAAAAAAAAAAGTACTTTACATGTTTTTTAAAATGATCTGCATAAATAATGTGCTAACAGCAGAAATCAAGCTTGAAGGGATAATAACACATTGCATGGACAGAGAGGAACCAAACAGTCTGATCCACAAAGGCAACTGGATTATTAAAATCCACTTATCAGCCATGTAATTCAGCTGCTCCTTCAGCCCCACCTGAGCATATTTTTTCCCCCATGTTTTCACGTAGGGTGCTTTCAACAGAAAACTAAGTATTAATGGACTAATCTACCTAAAGAGCCCATTCCAGTTTCAAATGCACAGTTACTGAATGAAACATCATAAAATCAGAGAGAAAGGCAATATTTTAATTTCCCCTCTTTTCTTGTCATTCTTTTATCTAACACGTTCATGACTTGGTACAGATTTCTTGTGTAGTGAAGCATTTTCTCTGATACTTTTCCTGCTTCTCTGCATGTGTACTTTAGTAAGTTTTAACTTAATTTTCCTAAGGCACTTAGAATCATTTACTAGACCACTTAGACACAATTTCTGAGTCTAGTGATTTTAGGTTCACTAGGAAGCATCCCAAATCGGTTGGGAACTACATGGAATATCCCTGCTTGGCCAGATTTTATTAACATCTGATAAACCAGCATTGTCTGCTGTTCCCTTTAACTTGGGGTGATTGCTTTGCCACAGGCAACATATTTACAGCATTACTCTTTGTATTAATATTAGGAAATACGGTAGAAAAGTTGGTTTCATTAGGTCTTGTGTTGGCTGCTGGTTTTGAGAGCTCTGAGACATCCCTGGACAGCAGTAGGATGATCACACTGAACAGTGGAAGTCAATTCTAAGTAATTCAAGGCTACTTACCTTATATTCCTTTAAAAAAACCCCTGTTTGTTATAACTAGTAGATGTGAATAAAGAGAGTTTCACCGAGTTCAGCTGGACTGCCTGGATTTTCATCATCTGAGGTCATGTAGCTTCTGTTTGCACTCAGCTGAACTAAAAAACAACAAAGAGACAAACCTGTGGGTTTTTTTTATTGTGTATTTTGTTTGGATTTGTTTGTTTCTGTTACCCATTGCAGTTGTTAAAATTGTAGCTTCAGCAGCTCAAGGTTAGGTATTCACCCAACAAAATCACAATCCATAGTCAATGACATAAGAAACCTCCTAGAGTTTTAGGTTGACAGATTATTGCTTAAAGTGTACCAGGGATCAAGGAGTGGGCAGTGTTTGCAAAATCCTGCAAGCTACTGAAACTAAGTGGCATTTTCTTTTGTCTTTCTACTCAGGCATAATAAAAGGTCTCCAGGAAAGACACTTGATTGACAATAAGACTTCACATGTTGTGTACAGCATGTGTATTGGATGACCTTCATCTGCTGTTCCATTAAAAGAGCAAAGTCATTATCCTCTTCAAAAGGCAAGGGTGATATATAAAATCTCTTTTTGTACTGAGATGCCAGCTGCCTCAGAAGAGGTATCTTCTGTGCTGTTCCTTGAAGATGGAACTAGTCCTTTTTTTTCCCGAGTTTTGAAGACTACAAAGGGCACTGGGTAACAACATCAAGCCTTAGAATCCAATAAGAATTCTCCCTTTTCTCTGATAAAAATTACAGGCTTTAAGAAAACCCATATTTTGATACAATTCTGATTTAAATTATGGACAAATTATCAGCTTTTCAATAGATATCACTTGTTGAAGGGTAGGGAATAAAAGTTCTGAACACACCTAGAAAATTTCAATAAGAAAACTTTTACTTACCTCTGACAAAAGTATGCAAATGTGCAAAATTGGAAAATAACAAAAAGTTTTACATATGCAAGTGCAACTGTGTCCCTCAGACAGGGTCTGCAAAATTTAACACTTTTTATCTAATAGAGATTCACATGAGTTATGTGAAGGCTTTGTTTCTAAGCAATTGCCCTTCTACATTTTAGGCTAAACAATAAGACAACTGTAAAAATGTAACCACACTGTATTGTTAAGAGGGTTATCACCCTGATTAGAGGGTGAAGGCTTCTCTAAAGCACAGTGTGAGTGTAGCTGTCCTGGTTATAGTAGCCAGGATGAGTTTGTCACTCTGTGGGTGTGTATTCTAAATCCTCTGTGTCATTTTCTCATGAACTGCTCACAATTGATCATTGGCAGCAGCTGCCCAGGGCACACCCAACCCCTCAAGCTACAAGCTGGGTGTTTAGGGACCTCTGTGAGAAGAGGAAGATTTCCTGTCTTCACACCTATGACTCAGGTGTGATAACTTCCCTCTACAGAGCCATTAGTACTTTTACAGCCACCTGAGGGGTCATGTCTGCATATGGGCCATCAGGGATAACAAAAGTATGCCATGACTGACCTCACAGAGTAAATCACTCATTGTGAAACTCCACACCCTGAGTAAGGGACTGGGCATTCCCATCTGAGTCCAAGCAGATATAAACTTGGGGTTTTGGGCTGAGAGTTCTTGTCAGATCCAGAGGAGGACCAGAGCTTCAACAGGTCTGTGACCAACACTCTCGACCAGATTGACCATCGTCTTCACCAGCAGGTTTCTTCCTTTCTTTTTACTTTGAACTCAGAGGGGCCACGTGGTGCTCAGCACAGGGGTTGGTGAGCTCCATTCTGCTCATGTCCTGCCGTGCTGGGCTGCACATCTGTTTTTGTGAGTCAAAGGGAGTTTCCTTCTGTCTCAGAGTATTTGTTGTGATTTTTTTTTAAATTGTTATTCTGACTTGCAATCCCATTCTGAGTTGGGTTCGTTCCTCCTGCTGGTTTACCTTTAAACCAGCACAGTAGGTTAGGCCATGATGGCAGGGAAACCAACCTGGAATATTCCATTGCATTCCCATTAATACACACAAAGTCTCATGAGATAGTTATCGAGATAATCAGTCATAGGGGAAAATAACTATTCTTATTTACACCTCCTGTTCTGATTTTAGGAATTATTTTTTTTTTTAGTTTTCCTATGTGGAGTGGTGGTTTTGGTGTGTTTGTTTTTTGTTNTTTATTTTTCCATTTTGGAGGGTTGTTTTTGGTGTGTTTGTTTTTTGTTTTTTTTTTTTTTTTTCTTTATTTGGTTTAGGTTGTTTGTTTGTTTAATTTTATTTTTGTTTGTTTTTTAAAGGATTCAAAGTCATCAAATTGAGATTACATAGGTTAAGAGGAATGGTGTGTTTGTCTAGTGCTGAACCCAATGATAAAAGTCTGTCGGGGAACACTGGATAGACTAGAACATATGTAAAAAAAATTAAATATTTATTATGCATTTAATATAGTATTATATATTGCATATTACATATTATATGTTAATACATGTTATTATACTTTATATAATACACTCCAAATTTCTTATAATCTATTATATTTAATATATAAATTATAATTATTTTTTGTAGAAAATATATGAAATAAGAGCAAAGACCTTGACCATTATAAAGTTTTCAAAAACAACTTAAGTGTGCTTTTGCCTACAGCTTAGAATTAGGGATAAATACATTTTTTTTTTTGCCACTCATAGCTGTACTTTTTACAGGACTGGTATTACACTAGCACCAAAACTACACTAAAAAGTCTGACTGTACAAAATATTGAATTAATTGAAGCAGTTTCTCTCAATGTGTTGGGAAGCTGTTCTAGGGTACCCAGTGTAGGGATTCAAACTTCTGTCATGGCATGGAAATGTTGGTTGAGGAAGTCTTCTCAGTTCATCCTGCTTGACAAGGAGCATATACTCATTTTGGCCCTAGCAACACACACAAATCTGTCTTATTTCTAGAGCAATAAATGAGTCATGACCTTCCACGGAGGGGCCACGTCTTCTTTTTCTTCCCCTCTAAATCTCTAGTTTCCATTAAGAGTCTGCAGGATGCAAAAGAAGATGCAATTTAGGAACTCGCTAATCTGAGTTTAAAAAAGGTTTCTGCACCATCTCTGTGAAATTTCTGTGGGAAGACACCTTGCTTAAAGCATTTAAGCAACAGCATCAGTGAAATACAGACATTTCCCAGAGGAAAACACAGTTAAGTCTTCACAAAGGCCTAAAACCTATGTGGCATCAAATATCTGCATATTCAGTTACAAATTAATCCTTTTTCCCCACATGCAGTGACTAAGTAGAGGTTGTTCTGTGAGACCAACCATGGGGGACAACAGTAAAACACCTGTTATTCTAGTAAAGAGAAGGCACAAATTAATAACTACTTTGATAGAAAAACATGAGATAATACAAAAACCATGAAAAACTGATCTCTTTTCACTTCAAGTTGCTGGTGTTAAGGAATCAGTTGGTACTTCAGGATAAGGACATTATTGTTCAATACAATGTTTACCACCAAGTTTCCTTTTATCTTCTGAAAATCCGCATTTTTTAAACTTTTTAGGAGAGGAAGAGTATTTTGGAAGTCTAGAAAGGTTTTGAACACCTGAAGCCTTTCAGAGGTACTTTCAAGGAGCTGAAAAAGCAAATATTTTATGAAAATATTTGCATATTATTATCTTAGCAATGTTGCCTTAGAAGGCAAACATTATGAACAGATGTATTTGATTGGCAAGTACCGTTGCTGAAATAAGCCAGACTATTTTATGATCCTTCACGTCCCTTTATGGATACCTGATGGATTTGATGTTGACTGATACTGCTGAAGACAGATAATACATACTAGAAAAGATTATGAACACTAGGTGTGAAATTCTTAAAATATGGACTTCTGAAAAGGAACCCTTTAGTTTAAGGAACCCCAATCTCAAGATTTACTCTAGGGAATAAGTCCCAACATTTCCATTTCCTAAATATACATAAGCATTTAATATTTTGTGTTGTCAGACTCCTCTGAAGGCTAATATTCAGACAAAACTAATCACATGTCAAAAGTGGAAATTAGTCTAAATACCATCCCATGACCTTGCACTCATCATTTTCCACACAACCCACTGACCCACTTCAACATGCTTCATGTGGAGCTTGGAATTTCAACTTGAAAAATATTTATGGGGAAAAAAAAATTAGTCAAATATCATATGATAAGTTGTTTGGGCAAGGAGGGTTGAAGTACAGAAATCAAATTACTGTTGCATAAGATGGTTAGTCTGGGATGCGATCAACTCTAATGGGTGCTTGGGATGAGGAGTTTTACAGAGGCAAAGCTGATAATGCTCCTGCTTCTCTGAGCATTCTGTTAAAACTAAAATATTTCTATTGATAAGCTCTGGCACTTTCACCCTGTTTCTATATTTAAATTTATGTGAATTGAAGAGCAGTGTGGCCAGACTTTTCAGCAATTGACATTAATTCACTCAGTGTTCCAGTAAGGAATGGAGGGTATCGATTCAAAGCCCATATACATTTGGGATTATTTCCCTTTAGGAAAAAAAGTGAATCATGCTCCCTGCACTTCAATTCACAAACATATACTCTAAGGATCAAAAAAACAATGACAAAAAACCTCTAAAATTTCTAGAAAAAGGTAGTTACAAAACCAAACTGAATAATAATAGGAAAAGTAATTTCTGGTATTTGGTTTGTTTTACTCTGCTATAGTAATGATTGTTAAGTATATTTTAATCGGAAAAATGCAAAAAAAAAAAAAAAAGAAAACAAAAAATTGGTTAGAACAATGTGTGTGTGTTTAGTAATGTTTTATTCCTAACACTAATACTTCAGTCCTGAGTTGTAAAGATTGGTTTACAGCAAACTGCATCTTGTGTAGGAAAGTCAGGAAAATATCAGTGATAAATGTACTTCTGTATGAAGACTCAGGATTAACCTATAAATCAAATCTTGAAGCCCCTTTCCTTTCTGCACTCCACACAAACTACAACTTGATCAGGGAAGCTGGATTAAGAGACATCATTATGTAGTGTGGTCACATAAACTGCCACCACAGGGACAGGTAGGACAAGAAAAGAATAAGGAATAGAGATGGGGACAATTCTCAAGACTCTACACTATGTCAGAGAAAGAGCTCATGAGGTAAAAAAAACATGTCCAGTATTTGCCTATGGGAGAAAATTGAAAAATTAAAAAAACAAAATTAGAAAAATAATAATAAAAAAATAAGCAAGAGAGATAGATAAAGGGAAAAGGGAGAAGAAAGATACTTAATTTCAAAGACAAACATGAGAACACGCTCCTGCTGTAAGTTATTGGGCTTGAAAATTAAGCAAATGCAGATGTGGTAGATGAAGAACTTAGCAAAGAGAAATCAAAGAGAAAGAGCTTCATGGAAAATGAGAAGACTAACAGAAGAGAAGGGAGCTCTGTGGAAAGGCAAAGACAGGAGAAGCACAGGCTCAGCCCAGCTGCCTCACTACCCAACACCCTGAGGGCTGCACAGAGTTGCTTCTGCTGCCTCTTTATGGTACTTTCTCAGGTCATTTCTTCCTTCTTCATGGTAACAGCTGCAGGGGTGAAGCCCTGAAGGTGTCAGTGGAGATCCAAGGGAGGAAACAACTCGCAGGCAGTGGCTGCATGATTATTCTGGTGAACTGAGGGAGCAGTTGAGGAGGACAGCTGACACACTTGGCCATGTGTTCCCAAGTTTTATCATTTTCTGTCAAGAACTGGAACAAAATCTGTCATACTTGGGGGCTAAGTGGCTTTCTTTTTGAAAAATTGTTTTGGTGTACCTTAACCAAACCTTGGGCTGGGAGAGAAAACAAGGAGAGATATGCCCTTCAGTTTCCCTTTCCTGGACAGATATTTAATAACTATTACTAAGCAAGAAATCACATCTTGCAGCGATTGAGTTTTGTTGTTTTTTGTAGGTTCTTTTTGTTTTGGTATGGGGAGCTACTTTCTCTGGTTTTGTTTGTTTGTTTTTCAATCTGCCACTTAATTCTAACCTGTTAGCTCATGGGTTTGGATTTAGATAATTTATTCAAAGAATATGGGTGAAGGTTGACATAGAAATGTTGCTACTGAACTAAACAAATTAACACCCTTGTTAATGTTGAGTTATGTTGTTATTGAAATTGATCTGCACTCCAAACGTTGACAAAAGACAGGACTAATTATTCTCTGTTCATGGGAAGACATATACACATCTGAGTTTACATTCTTGGTTTCTGACAAATAATAATAAACCAGAGCAATTAAGGAAAAAAAGTGGAAAAAAGGCTAGAAAATGAAGATGAAAAAAGAATAATCCTGGCTGTAGAAATAAATTCAAAGAGCTGCAAAGAGCTCTGTCGAGGAGGTTTGGTGTTAATTTATGGCACTATGTTTAAGGTGATCAGGAGTAGGAATACTTGATTTTGTGGATTTGTAGCTCTACAAACCCTTTATATTGTGCCTCAAACCCTTGTCCTGTGCTTATATTTCCATCTTTAAAAGAGAGAATATTTCCCTTTCTGTCAGGATAAACTGATGAATATTTAAATGCGTACTGTTAAGGGAGCTTGATGGCCAAAAAAGCAAGACTGCCACTTGTTAATTAGACTTGTGCTTATAGTGTTCTGGTACCAAGATTGACTACATCAGGCAAAACTATCTTAAAATATAATTTTTGAAAATATAAAAACAGTCAGATCTATGGCCTGTATAGAAAATAAATATATATATATATCTCCAATTTTTTTCCAAGTTAGCCCAGAACTAATCCTATCTCTGCCCTCTTCTCACCAGAGCTATGCAAATCCAGCTGTCAAGACTGTAGTCCCATAAAAACCTATCAGTCTTTGCAAAGCCCTTCACTTAAAGAAGGGAAATCACTTCAGGTGAAAGATCCCCATTATGCATGCAACAGCTCCTGATGGCAAGTGTTCTTCACACAAATTAGGAATGTGTACAAGAGGGCTTGTTTATACTTATGTTATAATAAATATAATTTAACTGGATACCCATTTGCTGTGACCCTGTTAAGTGATTTAGTAAACAAAACATTGGGGACTTGCTTCGTTCTTAATATGGAAAGGTTTATTCATCCCAAGGGAGTAGTGAATAGATTAATATTCTGTCAGGTCACAGGCTGTTTGCATCATGTCTGAGGCTAAGCCCAGCTGAAGCAGGAATGGTCAAAAATCAATCTTTTGTAAAGGCTGTGAAAGCCAGAAGCTTAGTAATTGTATACACAGTTATTAAAAAAAATATATAAAAGTGATTTTTTTGCATAAATCCAACATAAATCAGCACAGGATTATATGCCACTGTCAGCTCTTGGAGAAGAGAGGATAATGCATTTTATGAAATGACAGTGGCTTGCTAAGATTGCAGAAGAACAACTCCTTTCCAAGATGAGAACAGTGTCATACACAAGATGCATATGTAAAAGGAGAACAGGACTATCAGCTATTGCATGCCAATGTTTCTCCAGTGCTGTCTGTTGTGGGCATCACATTTCAAAGGCAAGGACAAAACTGAAGAAAGGACATTTCTCTCAGTCACCAATGCAAATTAAACCCAAGATGGAGATAATAGTACTTTAATGATCATATCTAATTATGATATCATTACAGTAGTTCTATTTTTTTTTCCCTTTTTTAATGAATTTGCAAGTCTCCATATTATTCCCAGGGAATAAAAGTGAATTCAGATTCTGAAAATAAAAAGTATGGAGAAGAAAAAAACAAACTCCTGCCTCAAGGTTTGAAAAAAATGGGAGTTTTGTAAAATAAAATCATTGCTTGTTAAAAATGGCATATGAGTGTGCTTCTAGGAGCTACCTCATCATCATTGGTGCAACAACAAAGGAAAGTACAGGAAATGATCCATAGACCAATGTAGGTTCTTGAATAAATCTAGAGCTATTTAGCATTTGTGTGCCAGTAAAATTTTTTGACCAAGGACATAATAGATAGGCTTGAGGCAAAAATACATGCATAAGTGTTTTTTGAGTTGCCAAAGTGCTGTTCAAAAACAAAACAAAGTTTTTTATGTAAAAGAACTTCAAGAAGACAACAGAAGACAAAAATACAAGTGAGGAAATGCATCTGTTATAGTTATTTTATGTAACTCTTTTGAAGCTCATGTGAGCATGCGGGAGATTTTTTAATATGTGGGTCACATAAAATTCGGTTTCCAAGTGTGTGACACAAATCTAATCCCCAAGAACTAAACAGCAGAAATGAGTCTTCCTATCAGACTTGTGTAATTGTTATTATTGGCCATTATTATAGTGTATGCACTATTATAAACCTCAAAATCATGAAATATATCAGTCTTCTGAGTTTTAGAAAAACCTAAAAAGTATAACTGACACTTTATCTGGGTCAAAACTCCTACTGATTTTTCATACAAGGCATGCTCAGCACCTCCACAGATCAGATACTGAATACCTCAACCTGTGATTGGAACCATGAGGAGTCAGGTAACACGCAGAATTTCATGAGAGGAGTGGATTCAACTTCACCTACACCTGGTGGGACTCCCCAAGCCTCTGTTCTGCTGACTTTCTGTACCTAGAGCCTGTAGTACTGTGTGATTGCTGCAGAGTATGCATGATCCTACACTACTGAGGATCTTGAGCTTTGTGCCAAACATGACAAAACTAATTTACTTTTGTGATGTAACCTCAGTCCCACACAGCTAGTCTTTGGACTAAGTGTTTATCTCACTTACTGGAGAGAAGTCTAAACAAAGTTTACACTAATGGCCATTATTCTACTATGAAGTGTTCAGCCTTGGAATATGAAAAATAACTAAACTTCATTATTGAGAAATTCTTTGCTCAAATCCAAGATTGAGGCACCAGTATACCATTTAGCATGTAAGGTAGTTAAAGCTTGAAAAAAACCTCACCACAAACTTGTTCAGAAAATGCTCAGGTTTTTATATGATGGTTGTGTAGGAAAAAAAATATTAAACAAGAAACAAAACAAACAACACCCCCCCCCAAAAAAAACCCACAAAAACAAAAACAAAAAACCCAAACAAACAAACAAAAACCAAAACCAAAACCCTTCCTTGAAAAAAAATAAGCAAAAATTACTTATCTAGAATCAAATGAGTGAGACACGTTTTACACTTTTTTGAGCAAATGAAGTACAAAGTACCTCTTTGGCTTTGGGAACAAGCAAGGTAGATTTAAAGTGCAGAAGGTAAAGTCTTCTAGGGTCTGACAGCTTCCAACCTGAAGCTTAGATTATTATTCTGGCTAGCTACCTTTTAGGACACTTCGTGTGTTCTCCTAGGAGAAGGTGAAAGAACCAGAGGAGGATAAGTTGCTGTATCCTTTATTTAAGCTGAAGGTTGTCCCCATGAGGTGCTAATCTTATTCACATGTCATTGTCAATCAATTTATGATGCAAGAAGGAAAGATGTGGGGGTGGGCTTTTAAATCACAGTATTATGTGTCTGGGAGCAGCTTTGGTTCTATAGGAAAGCACTCTGGCTTCTTCAACTGACAGCACTGGCTATAGAAGGAAATGTGAAATCCTCTTTCAAGCCTGTCTCCTCTAATTATAATCTTCTGAAGGCTCCACAGATAATAGTTCCCATTTCTTTCTTAGTAAATTGAGTATGAGAAATCTGTGTTGGCCTCCTAAAGCCCAAGACAAAGAAGGTTTTCAGTGTCCCTTTGGAAGCTTTGACTCTTAACAGAAATGTTTTCAGATGTGTTCCTGGTACATATGTTGCTGTATAGATTTTCATTGTTCATTTGAGGAGGTGAGGGGAATTATAGCCCCTCCACATCTTAAGAGACTGTTAAGAAATCAATAACAGCATTGCTGATTTTTTGTCTTTTTTTTTTTTTTCTTTGAGTTGATTTACTGCTTTTTCATAAAAAACCTAAAATTTTCTGGTTTACAGCTTAAGAGCAGATTGCCAAATGTCTTGTGGCAAACTATTTCTTAAAAGCAATAAAATGCAAAAGTGCTGTTTCAGATCAAGAGTGCACCTAGACCAATCTCCTATGCCTAACTGGCCATTAGCAGACCCCCAAGAAAAGAAAGAGCAGGACAGATGTACTTACCTGGAGTATTCTCTCAGCCTTTGCCTGTTTTCTTCTCAAGGTATTTCCTGAGCCTAACAGAGAATACTAATCCTCAGAAAACTTATTTTCCTCAGCCTTTCCCTTTGTGGTTCTGACTAACTGTAGGAGACGTGGCTGCATTGCTTCTGGTGTGCCTAAATTTATGATTAATGATGAGAATGGGATTAAGAAGGTGATCTCCATGGATGTGCTTCTGGAGTTTTTCCAACCCCAAGCAGAATTCCATAGGACTTGTGGAAGTCATGACTTCTGTACTGGGAATAAGAATAGGTCTTCCATACCCAGGAGTGATTTTTCAATAGTAATAGAATCACTGAATGGTTCGAGTGAGAAGGAACCCTAAATATCACCGAATTCCAGTCCCTTGCTATGGACAAGGCCACCTTCCACTAGACCAGGTTGCTCAAAGCTCCACCCAGCCTGGCCTTGGTAACCTCTGATCTCTGCTGGATGGAAGCAGGGTAGGTTTCTCTAAGTACAGGCACTCTTACATTTGGAAAACAAGATGTGAAGAACCGAGATATATATTTTTTTTTTCAATTCAGTTTAGTTTGTTCCTTCCTCCCCTTCTTTGTAAGGGAGCCATAACACACAATCAAGACATCTCTCACCTATGACAGGAAAAATAATAATCTTTTCCTGTTTTCTCTAAAGAATCATATTTACATTTGGTAGAGATTGACTGATTTTTCTTTTTTTTTCTCCAGTTTAGTTTGGTCATTAAAAAGAAATTCAGAATTTAAATTTCAAAAAAATCTTACACATTCGGATAAAACTGTGACCTATTAAACCTTTTTAAAGCTTTTAACAGCTGTGACAATGCATGCACATATTTATCAGATGAAAAGGTTTTCTAGTCAAGTGGTCAGAATATACTGAAGATTCAGATCTGTGAGTGTTTAATTCTTTATTAAAATACTAAGAATTCTAACAAAAGAGATCAAATGAATTTATGTGAATAAAAGTATGCCAATTTGAATTGAAAAGCAAACTTATTCTCACACTTTGTTTGGGTTTATCAGCTAGATCTCTCCAAGGGAAAGCTCAAACACTGTGTCAGCTTTGGTTTCCACCCCTTCCACAGGTTTTCCAGTTGTCCTCTCAGGTTTCATACCCTCAAGAACCCTCACATTCAGCACATGACTTCATGTAGTTACAGAAATACCAGCAGGGTGATCTGCAATGAACACAGCATCATTGTGCTTGTTTTCAGTTAAAACAAACAAACAAACAAAAAATAAGAACAGCATCAAAACAAATACACAAAAATGTATTATTTTTAGTTTTGGAGCTAATGAGGCCAAGAGGGGACAGAAGGTCAAGGCTTCTTTGGTGCAGATGTAGTTAGCTTGCTCTAAAGAGAAATAACCCTGAACAATATGGACATAAGGCCATGTCACTTGTACTCCTCAGAACCAGGGATCATTCTCTGTCTCTGTTTTAATTTAGGAATAATAGTCAATAGAAATTGTTTACAAGGTAAGGATGTCTGAGCAAATCACAGGCACAGTCTGAATCCAGCTTTTGCTTGTGTATGCCATAAGCATCTAGGTGTACTTCCATTAGCAATGGTCCATATTCTTTTCCAGAACTGCAGTCCTTGGATTAAGGCCATTTTTCCAATAATGTTGCAACCAAATAAATTGCCTTCAAGAACTCTCTGTTTCTCTGTGTGGAAGGATTTTAAGTGACATAGTCTAAAAGCCTGACTTCTGGGTTTTGTAGTGAAGGAAAATGAATCTCAACCTACATCTGGTATTAATTTGGTATTGTGTTAGTATTGTCACCATTACATTTGTCTTGGGTAAAAGAGACAAATTTGTGGTTCTTGATGTAATGTGTTCGTATGAATTAAACATTTCACTGTAGCCATCCAGACTTGATTCTCCGTGTTGGCAGAGGATAGTCTTTCTTGTTGGCAATTATATGGACAAGATTTTCCAGAAGACAGTATGTCTGTAAATTTCTTGGATATTATCTTTGATTTTTTTCTTTCTCAGTGAGACATTTCCAACTCCCTGTTTTGTTCTAATTCTGGCAAGCTATCACACTGCCAGTCTAAAATGGTTTTGGTTTTGAGGTTTCCTTAGGTTTTTCGTTTGGTTGGTTTTTTAAGGTGGCCGTATAATTCATAAAGACTGGATGTTTGAGGGAGGAAAAAAGTGATCCAAAGTCTTGCATTCTTCTGAACATTCATGGTTACATTATGAACTTACTACTTCAAAATACAGAGATGACCCATATGCTGTAGATGAGCTTTCAATTTTTAGATCTCTGTTGTCCCATTATCCAAAATTATGCAGGGAGACAGACTTTTCCGTCGTGTCTGCAGAATTCACTGTTCCCTCTGTAATGCTGGCTTAAAACTCTTACTGCCTACTGGAGTGCAAGTCCAACCATTGCTGCCTGCAGCAGTTTGCACTTTGCAGGTCAAAATTACAAAAGTCCCTCAGATGCTTCAGTGGTCCAATGCTGAGGTGGATTCTGTAAGGCTGCAGAAAGACTCACGTGTATTTAATTTCTGTCACACTAAAGCAGCGGAAGAGCTGGCAACATAACCATGGTAGCTTGAGGTGGCTTGTAAAGTGATGTTTGCTGCATCTAAAATCTTCATTGGCACTGCAAAGCCACAGCAAGGGGGAGACAAGAGGGTATTTGAAGTTTATGATGCTGCTACACAGCACCCAGGAAGGAAGGTGCAGGACTGTAGCTGTCACGTTGCCTTTCAGGAGTACAGGAAATCCAGAGGGATGGATACAGCTGTAGCCTTAGAAACCAACAGGTCTCACTGGGAAGTCGTATCTGAACCATCTAGGAATTCAACAGTTCAGGTACTGCAGGGCAATGGTGTGCAGAGACATGAGAGCTCATCCAGGCTGCACAGCCCTGCTGGGGCTTTCAGGAGTTATCTGAGCAGCCAGTTTGCATCGCTGTGCCAGAACAACACTGTCAGCAGTAATGAGCTTAAATCCAGGCTGGGATCATTCTTCTGCTCTGTGCCTGCACTTCTTTGAGCTGCCTTCACATGTACCTCAGATCCCATGGTAGCAGTTTCTGTGCCCTGACAGAGCACAGGTTCCCCTTCGTCTTGTTTCCTTCCTCTTTCCCTCTGCAACGTGCAGAAAGTTAGGTGATGGGAGAGTTGGTTTTGCTCCTTGGCACCAGCTGGGAGCTCCTACATGACATGGGGAACTGAAGATCTTCCAGGAGTTCTCTGAGCAGTGTGAAGTGGCAGGAAGGGAAACAGAGATTCTGGCACACAGCTGCACACACTTCTTCCTGTTGAAAATCTTGATCTGGAACAGCCACTGAACCCAACAGTGAATGGGACAACCTCTCTGGGGTGTTAGGGATCATATGGTTATATGAGCTCCGGGAAAGGAGTCAGGCAGAGACTGTTATAGACAGGAAAAACAAAACAAACAAACAAAAAAATCAAACAAAACCAAAAAAAGTAGTTAATGCAAAGACTTTGGGATTTTGGTAAAAACTGCACAGTTCTGATGTGACTTTCTCCATTCTGATCTCAGCAGCTGTCTACACCTGTTTCCAACTTGCTGAGTTGGGTCTATCCTCTCAATTCTCTCCAGGTCACTACCACTTTTTCTACTTCTCTCCCTTATTTATTCTCTCAGAAAACACAGTTTTGGAGAGGTCAGGAGCAGGAAGCTAAAAACAAACAAACAAATAAATAAATTACTAAAGTCAATGAAAACTGGTGAGTGGATGATTGCAGGGAAAATGAACCTTTCAGGGAAGCTTTCAATCTCAATGCCTGGAGAGGTGATAAGTGCTATTTAATTATTCTAGGCATATTTTAAAATTCTTTAAGACAGTTCACAAAAGACATATCATTGCCTTACACGAAATGCAGTGGGGAGATATTACCAAAATAATAATTTTTGATCCCATCCTTTCTGTCCTTAACTTCTAGAGCATTTGAGACTTTCTTACCAGCCATCTAGTAGCTTAATTTACTCTAATTTAGTCCTGCACTGCATTTGATGGCTTAATTACTTTCTAATTATTTTTGGCAGTGGGAGGAAGCCAGGTGAAGGCAGAAGAATGAGCTGTTATAAATTATTTGTAATCTAGTAAACTTACAGTTTCACTCCAAAATCAAGGTCATCTCTTGCTTGGCATGATAGGTAGAGTGATAATCCAAACAGACAAGGGAGGAGGGTAAGTTATACTATTAGTATCCCTGTTTGGACTGAAGAGGTGATTAAAGATCAATCAATTTATTGCCTGTCAGGAAGGGAGTTCCTTTCAGAAATAGTATTCTAGTCCTTCCTGCCAGCCCCCAACAGACTTGTACTCTCTGTACTTTTATTTTATTATAAATAAGAGGCTTTGTGTTGCTCTTGAGCTTATTTCCTTCATGAGTAACAAGAACAATAGATTGAGGAATCTCTCCACTGCAACATCAGAAGTTATCAGCCATGAGCCAAAATATATCCTGAACTTAGAGTCATTTTCCAAGTCCTGGTTTTGGTAGTTTTCTCATATACTCTTTTTCCTTTCCTGTCTTTTTTTTCCAAATATTAAATATGAGTCTGAGATATCTGACATCAGCCATCTAATGATTGAATTTTCATAGGGTATCACATCCTGTCTGTTTCAGAGAAGGGATTCTCATTCCAGGTTACTTTGATTCATACCAGTTACTCCCAAAACTTCCATGGCAGTTTGCTTTCATTAGGCAGTTCTTCCCTCCTCCTATTCTCTCCATTCTTTCCAATTCCCAAGCAAAAAATCCTCCAGACTTCCATAAAACAAGTTCTAAAACTGTTAATTGTATTAAATATTTTAGCTTTTATAGAGCAAAGTCCAACAGTAGCTTTTCATTTAGTAAAACATAAGAATTATCTTCAGTGTTGTGTAGTATGTCATTTACATATTTTCTATCTTCATCAGTGTATGAACATTTGCATCTCTGTCTAGAAAGATATATGTGTTTATGTACATAGATATACAGAAGGCTTGAAAATACAGATTAATCTGTGATTTTTTCTTTTTTTCAATCTGAAACAGCAAAAAAAAAAAATAAATCAACATAGGTTATGTGTTAGGCATTAGAGTTAATGAGTGCACACAGATAGACACAAATGCTTTCTGACAAATGATGTAATATTGTGGTGCATAGTTAATTCACATCCAAGAAGGGAAAAAAAAGGGCATTGCATGGAAAAAAAAATGTTAAAGCTTCAGGCATCAGGCTCCAGGCCAATGATACAGATTGCAAGAGGAAAAAAAGGAGCTGCAGGCCAAGCAATGCTATGTTTGCCAGGTTTAACATATTGGGTGACAGCATAATACATTTAGCCCTAATCTAACACATAATCCCATTATAATTAAAATCTAGCACATTTTGCACAAGGTCACATTTAGTTTTATTGACCACTGTGATGCTGGGAAAAGATTTATGAAGATGGCTTGAAATGTCTCAAGTGCTGAAGCAAATAAATGTAAAATGTTTCCCACTTGAAGCCCAGCTAGGTAATTGTCCTTTTCTTCTGTGATTTCTGAGGAAATCTCTCTTTTTCTGATGGTTGTGAAAATTCTCTGTGCCATTATCCCTAAGCAGAAGATTTTTGAAATGTCAACTATAAAGTAGAGCTATAAATCTATTAATGTTTGGTTGTTTTTCCATAGGCAGCAGAATTTTGTGGATATTCTAAAAACTTCGGGAGAGAAACAGAAAATATTTTTTCTCCTGTCTTCTGATGTGATTCCTTTGAATCCTTTACTAAACTGAGCATGGATAAGGGCTGGTTTTCCTTTTCCATTCTTAATGAAGACAGAGTGGAAATGCTGGGAGTTTGTTAGGATTGAGATGGAAATTGAGTAGGACCAATGTTGCCTTTGTGCAAGACTTTGGAAGCTGGTATTTGGAAGCTGAAATCTTAATTGAAGAAGTTTGAATTCTCATTTAAGTACAACACTTACATCAATCTTTCTCAGTGTGCAAGGCTTAAAGAACTAAATCAGCAATGCTGAACATCTCTCTCATGAAACATTAATATTACATTTCTCTTTGAATTAGGTTTGTATAGCCTGTACTGTCAGAGTCTACTTCAGCCAATGGAAATAACCAGATCATAATGACAGTTTGGTCACTTTTCCTACTGTTATATCCTCTGTAATGGAAGAGGAAGCAAAAAGCAGTTGATTTTCTAGCAACTATCTTACTCCTTGAATAAATTTTTATTCTGATGGCAGTGATTCTAAGTATGGAACTTTTTGGGGTGAGAGGGGATTATTTGCCTTTCGATATAAATGTGCCAAAATGCAAAATACACTTCATCCAAATTTGTGCGACTTAAGGCAGTAAAGAATGGATTGCATTTTGAGATGACATCACATAAAGTAGGTTTCTACATGTTTGTATCTCTAGATATCATGGGTATTTCCTAAGAGTGTCTGATGACTGTTTAAACTTTAATTGTATTCAGCAAAGCTCTAAACAACTTGTTCAGTGGATCTTAGGCAACATTTTATAAAACATTTCAGTTTATCTTAAAATAGACACCAGCCTTTATTCTGTTAAAAATCCATCCAGACTCTTTTTACAGAGACTATGGTTTAGCCTGACTGTGATTTAAACAGTTTCTGTTGCTCATGTCTGACCTAATTTTCTTAAAGGATAATATTCTACTTGGCTTCCATATCTGGGAGCAGGTAAGGCCATGTGAACCAAAACTTTGTGGAATTCATGCCAAAGGATCCATTTACCTTTCTAATCACAGTTATCTCACAACAGTTGAGTTTTGAAAAGTTCCCATTTCTCAACCATTAGGCAGCAGAACAGGTCATGAGCAGGAATGGAGAGCATAGCAAAATTGTCTTCCATTGCAAAACTCTGTCTAAGGCTAAGAGTTTCACTTAGGTAATTACTAAGCTTCAGCTGCCATTAAGTAAATATTAAAACAAGAATAAATTGTTATGTCTGACTTTACAGTGAACTTGGGAAAAAAAATGAAATAATACATAGAGTAACAAAGAATATTCATACTTTTTTTTCCAAAAAGAAATACAAAATTTATATATATCTTCAACACTTGATGCTGACACTCTCAGCTTCAAACTGAGGCAAAGAACTCACAAAAGAAAATTACTTTCACAATTCTGTTTTCTCAGAGAATGAATTTTAATGGAAGGAAATTTGGAATGGATCCAGCATGTGGACCACAGATATAAGACAGCTCCAAAGCAAAGCCCATATGGATGGTCTAATGATAATCATTGAACATGGGGGATACTGGATGTTTGCAGGAGAGGTATTGTTGCATTTCTGAAACCTGCTGGCAGAGAGGCATTGGTAACCAGAAGTAACGAAGCATTTGGTACTGCCTGGAAGCAAAGAAAACCAGGAAATTGTGCTAAGAGAGTTAAGGGCATTGTCAAAGCACCAACAGTCTATCATGTTACAGATGAAGTGATAACACACAATCAGTAACAAGACAAAACCCATCACAGAAAGCTAGAATAATAACAGAGGGTTTGGACACAAACCACTAGCAAAAGTTTTTTGGAGCTTCATTTAAATCCCCAGGGAAAATTACCTTGTTTAAGCAATAAATTTATTAGGATGAACATTAAAGATTTATATTTCCCTAAGGAAATAATAAGCTTCTCTGGAGGGCAATAAACAATGCCCAAATTGCATCTTCCTAACAAATGTTCCCAGGAGAATCTCTATTGACTGAATTTTAACTGTGCAATTCTGCAATGCAGAACAGTCATTGGCAGTAACAGGTCATAAGCTTTGCAATGAGTCTGCAAGACCTCAGGATTGAGACTTGTTAGCCTTGCTCTGTCTGAACCTTTCCTGACCTAATTACAGCTTTGTTGCACTTGGGTTATCTGTGAAAGCAATTTGTGTCATTAACCAGGTGTCATAATTTATTTAATTCACTTTTGTTTATCATGAGTCAAACAGAGCTTTATATAGGTGACAATAATAAGCAGATATTCTGTGCAGAATACATTGGTTATGACCAACACAATGATGATACGTAGAGAAATGCAGGTCTTGTAAAAGGGTGGAGGCCTTGAAAAGTGGAGGCACAGGATGTAGCAGAGAGGAAGGCAGGCATGAGGTGATAAGGGATGTGGCGAAGACCTGGCACTGGAGACCTCACACCTGTAAACAACTCACCAATGACCAGTTAAAGAAATGCAGACATAACCTGAACAAACCTGATTTCAGGGATAACACAGAGAATATAGTAGTGTCTGCACACATATATAAAGCAAATCTAGGAGTGACATGGAGCTGAGGATCGAGTGAGAGACTAAGTGTATAAAACTGTGTCAAAAAATCTTAAAAATTACCCCAGATGGATCCTGAAGTGAAAAGAGGCAACCAATATCATACTAATTCCTGTGAAACATTCTGGGTGCTCATGACTAGCCATAACATCCCCATCAACATTGCCTAGTGTCTTAGGTATTAGTGACAAATATCTTTTAATCATCCCTCAGGAACTGAATAGAAAATGTCACTTTCTTTCACTGGCATTGCCTTCTTTTTCCATACTGAGCTCTAGGTAAGTCCCAGGAAATGGCTGGCAGAGTGAGGGTTAAAACTGCCCCAGTATGAAAGGTGTCCTTTGCCCAGCTTGGCAAAGGAGTTTAAAAACTTTGAAGGATTTACTCTAAGCGGATTTTTGCAGTTCATTAGTCATGGAGTAGTGTGAAGATCTAGTCAGCCTTGCACATATGAGTAAGTGAAAATTAAGAATGCAATTCATACTATATTTGGACATTAACTGATGTGTTAAAATCATATACATGACTGTTTCAAATAGTCTCACATGTCATCAGAGAGAGGTCTGCCTCTACAGATGTCTAAGACCTAAACTATTTTCAAACTATACTTTTCTTTATATTTACTGTAAGCGAGGTGTGAGATAACCAATGAGGACAGCTCCTTGAAATGCTAATGTTGGATGAAATTAATCCAGGTGTAAGGTTGGCTATCAAGTTAGGTTCTGGTAATTTAAGGCTGTGAGGAAACCAGCAGTGCTCAATATAGTGGATTATGTGCTAAAGTCATTACAGAGGTTGAAGCTTTAGGATCATGTGCAAGGGAAAGTGTGACTTTTGAGGGCAAAAACGTTAATATGATTGAACTCCAGGAATATTAAAGTCTGATACAATGAAATTGTCTTCAATTTGAGAAGAATGGTCATATTTCCATGTGATACTAACCCACATATAAGTTCTGGTTATTCTGTATTCTGAAGTTAAGTCTTGTGATCTGTGCTGGTTCACATTCTGCCTGTTTAGAGCACTGATGAATCTTGCAGATGACCCAGTATGCAACTGAATTTCCTAACTATCTCAGGAATACTGGAAAAAGGCTTTTAATGCATGTAAAAGTGTATCCAAGCCCTTTGGTTCTGTCTCTAAAATTCTCTCTTTACTAGTTGCAATTATCATATTCTGGGAAATATACAAATATTTAGTTCATTTTCACCCCTTCGAGCAACTAAACCAATAGAAGAAAAAAAAAAAAAAAAAAAAAACAACAACAAAAGAAGGATATGGGAATGTAACTCCCATTTGTCTGAGAAATGTTCATTAATCATTTCCTTCTGTTTTTAAAATATGTCATCTATGTATTGACAAAGAGATTTATTGTAACTTGAATCACGTAATCTGATTTTTTCATGACCTTACCACTGATGGTATTACAATGCATGTGAACAATGATCTATGGATGTATTCAGTAGCTCAGCTGAGATTTCCTAGACTAATGATTAATGGTGGGTTCAGGCTGTCCATTGTACATCCTTTGCTACGGCATAAACACTGTATTCCTAAATCCAGAACTATGCTGCAAATGTGCAATCATAACATAACTTGCTGTGATAGCACTGACAGGAGCTGCTGGCTGTAATTAATTACCATTTACTTTAATGGAGTTAACATGTAGTTGAAACAATAGGAACAGATTAGTGTAGGACCTCAAACTGAAACTCTCTGTGGGAATGTTATCTTAAGCCAGCAATCACCAGTCATGAACAAAATTAATACAAGAATTAATATATGGATCTGAATCCAATACACTCCTCAGATGTTTAAGTGGCCTGAATTCTGCTCCACAACAAGTAAACCCCCTGCCTTTTTAATAGAGTTTCTGTTTCTGCAAGACACAGTAGTGGAGCACTCACAACTTCTTTGGTGAAACAGTTCCAGTATCTTATCTTTCACATCATAAAACATTTTTTCCTTATGTTCAATCTAAAATTACCACCTTTCACTTTAATCTTTTGCCCCTTGTCCTGTCCCTAGAGTCCTTGGTCTTTGTTTGTCTTTTAAATTTCATTTATGTACTGAAAGGCCACAACAAAGTCTTCCCAAGATTTCTCCTTGCCGATCAACCACAAGTTGCTCAGACTTTTTTCACCAGAGAGGTGTTTCAGCCCGTGATTATTCTCATGATCCTCCTCTGGATCTGTTTGAACATGTCTTTCTTGCACTGGGGTCTCCTGACTTATTCACTGGGATGGAGGTCTTTTGAGCTTGGAGGATTGATGCTTGGATATTTAACCACTTTTTCTGGGCTCACAGAACACTTTTAAGCAAATCTTCTTGCCCTCAGGATCCTGAACTCCACCATTACGTGGTAGCTGCAGCCAAGGCTGCTTTTGATCTTCACACCCCTGATGAGCCCCTCCTTGTTAGTGAGTATGATCCTGCCATGACCTCACAAACATGGCTAAACATTTAAAATCAAAGGCAATTCTGCAATGTCTTCTTGACTTCTGATCAAAAGGTTTAAAAGTATCAGTTCTAGTACTGATCCCTGTAAATGTCCTCTCCTAGTTATAAATATTTTTTGTAATGTTTATTATCTGTTTCTTAATCAAATTAACTTCTAAATGTAACATTTCAGTTCTTCTTTTTGTACTGTTCTTAGGTTTTCCTTCTATCTGCCTTTTACACTACTGAATAATTTTCATGTTCTCTTAAAATTCAGTGCTTCAGCAGTTCAAGAGGTCTGATCTGCAGATTGCTTATTCTATTTTCTACTGCCACATTGATGGAACAAGGAGTATCTTGCAGCTATCCAAAAGTTCCACCCCCTCCTCAAGCCAATGAATATTTCATGCATGCCATTGTTTTACACCAGGTAAACAGCTTATGGAGTGTGTAGTTTACTATATGAAAAAAAAAAATAAATTATATTTTGCCTCATTTTACAGAGAAGATTAAGATGCATAAAACTAAAAGGGTAATACAGATCTTTGAGAAACACAGACTTTTAAAGTGTGAGAAATTAAAAGCACTCTAAATTTCTGCTAATCTAGATGTCATTCAAGGTCATAAGGTCTTGCTCAGGATATTGTAGTACAGTTAAATGCAGCTGAGAGGCTATTTAATCCTTGCAGGGAGATATCATAAAAATAATAATAAAAACTGCATGAAAATGTGTGCTTAAGCAGGAAATTATGATTTTGGAAATTTATAGAATGAATGAAAAGAAAGTTCATGTTTCCCTTACTTTTTCATTAGCACTAAGGCACAGATATCTTAGAGTAAAACCTTAGTAAGAAACACAGGAATAAGTATTAACTTTGATCTATGTATGACTTGGAGCAATTCTAGATTTCACCATATCATTGCTGATTCTGACCAGATTAGATCCATTTCCTTGTAGTGGTAAGTTGTGATTATTAATGTCGTTTTACAAAAGAAGGAAGGGAAACAACAGCTGCATCCTTCTCTTTAATGTTAGGCCATCTACCACAGTGAGATCATGCTTTTAAAATGATTTTATTATGTTTTATTTGTAACTGCATATTGCATTGGCTAATAAACACACTTATCCCTCTACCTTACACTGATGCAGAACAGACTATAGACAGAAAGAAACATAAAAACTAGGAAAATAACTTCCTCATAATCATGGTTTTCACATGCATGTGTTAGAATTCCAGGTAGTAACCTTAACTTCACCAAGCTGGTCTCTTTGTTCCTCTATATATATATTGGGGTAATGAGCACTCAGATGAAAATATGAGTAAGAAATGAGCACTGACATCACTCAAGCCACAGTGCCTTGGCACGGGTCAACTTACCTCAAAGCTGGGTATGATTCCACATGCAGAGTCACCACAGAGCAGGAAAAGTTGCTTGGAAGATCAAAACAAAATCAAAACAAAATAACAAAAAAATAAAAACCTCTGTCTTTCTTTTTTTTTTTCTTTTTTTTAATATGAAGCCCTGAACAAAACAACCTGATCTAGTGGTTGGCATCTCTGTCCACATAAGCAAGGTTGGAACTAGATGATCTTTAAGGACCCTTCCAACCCAAGCCATTCTGGGTGTCTATGAGACATGAAGGCTGGAAAGTGTCTTTACATTGCACAGGTAGGTGTACAGGCTGTGGGAGGGTTCTTTCCATCCAGTGGTCTTCCCATTCCTGGTGTGAGTGACACACAGTTCAGAAGTCTTTCATGCAGTTCGCCTCATCTTCCTCCCTAATGCCCTTCCCTACAAATGAAGGCTCAGAGCACACACGAAAAATTGCTGCAGTTGACTGAGCCAAGGGAAACCAATTACACTAATAATGGGAATATTCTGAAAAAGTGTTCTGCTTCGCCTGGTTTTAAATGGGTCTGTTTTCCATTCTTCACCACCTTTCCTGCTGTATCCAAGCTGATAACTTTATAGTTGCTGGAGGTTTCGTTTGTTTGTTTAGGGTTTTTTTACTGTGGAGTGGGGGTTTTGTTGCACTGCTTGGTTTTGGTTAGCATAAATCTTTTCCAAAAATATGTTTTTCAAATATATCTATCAATATTTTGGAAAACACAAAATACTTGATACAGCTTTAATTTTTCATTTAATTCTGTAATTATTAAAACATCATTAAAACTGCATCAGGAAATGTGATGAAAAAGGTAAAATCACTGTCACTATTATTCATAAAAAGCTCGATTTTTGAAAAAAAACCAATTTTTTAACAAAACCTGTCTTGCATGAAAATTGATGTCTGTGTTTTCAGTTACTGTGATATAGTAACTTATTGTTCACTGCATGTATTTTAAATGATAAATTACATTAGGCATAACATTAAAACACTCGGACTGTTATCTAAATATCTTTTTGCTTTAGAGGAAGACATTCTCATTGCACTGAAATGATTTTTTTTCCCCATTTATTGATGTTCTTTTAATTTTCCAATGCTGTCTTAAAGAAAATAAGAATAACTATGCTATCAGGCTTCCTGTTAATTAAGTAATCAAAGATTTATTGTCATAACAGTTTTCTCATGTTGAAATTTTTAACTTAACAGCTTACATTATTGCAGTTTGGTCTACACAAACACATCATTGTCAGATCTCCATCTGTGACTAGAAGGTTTTATTTCTGTTATTACAGACTGTTGCTTTTCTTCATTACTCATATCAGGTAAGAACAATTTGTTTATTTGTTTTGTTTCCTGTTGACACCCTTGTATACTCTATTACCTTTCCAAACCAAATGATCTATATTCCCAGCCTGCTCCCTTCACACTTCCTGAGTCTGCCAGTGGTGGTTATTTAACATAAAATTAATTATTTTCCAGTGTTTTGAAGTGGAGAGATTCTGTTCTTAGTTCTACCTCAGTTAAAAGAAAGGAAACTTCAATAACACCAAAAGTGCTATCTTATATAGAAATGATCATGGAGAAAGTAATTCTCTTTACAGAGTGCATTGACACTTTGCTTTTTTTTTAAATTCTTTTTGAAGTTTGGTTATGATTTGCACTTTGTTATGATTCTTATTAGAACAGAAAGAATTCATTTAAATTGAAACTGGTGGGGCTTTTCGTTTCGTTTGGTTTTTTTGTGTGTTTTTTTTTTTTGTGTGTTTTTTGGGGGGGTGGAGGATTGGGGTTTCTTATTGTTTGGGTTTTTTTTGTTTGTTTGTTTTGTTTATTTTTGTTTGTTTGTTTGTTTTGGTTTTTTGTGGGTTTTTTTGTTTTGGTTTGGGTTTTTTTTTTGTTTTTGTTGTTGTTGTTTTAGTCAAGTGATTCCAGTAACAAAAGTGGATTATGAATTTCTCCTTCTTGTTACCTTTCCAACTTTTGCTTTGCTTGGTGTCTCCCCCAGTTCTGCTACTACATACAGTTACAGAGTTTCCATGTGAGAGTTAACCTGGGCTGCACATGGATGTGATGGGTTAAAAGGAGGGCTGATAATCTAAATCACAAACAAGCCCAGAAGCAACAGTGGGGAGGGAGGGAATGAGAGGGTGTAGGGGGAATAAACAATAAGCCTGGGATATTTGGTGGATAAGGACCTTCTAAAAGCTATTGAAAACTGGTATTCTGAGAGACTGTGCTCTCCAGACTACAGTTGACATTGGTCTTGACCTGAAGGTGCTAAATGTTACTGCAAGGTTTTCAAATTTTTCTTGTTCAATGATCAGTGGGAAAGGGTGAGTGCTCCAGGGTCTGAGCTGCCATTTCTGTTAAAGGCTGAGCAGCAGGTTGTTAACATTTCTCACTGACACACTGAGACAGGTCTCGATTGAGATTATTTCACAAGTTTTGAAAAGTTTCTCAAAGTATTTGCCTATGTTTTCTTTTTGTTGTTGTGGTTTATGTGGGTATCTCTAAAAATCTGGGTGCATACACACACCTCTTATAGCTGAAAGTAGAGTATGTCCTGCATGCAAATGATGCAAAAGGCTTTCCAAATGCTGCAAAAAGCCAGAATCTACAATTTGGAAGTGAAACTATCCTAGTAGTTTTCATGGTGTTAGGGATAATGATATTTCCCATTAATTTGCTCATCAAAGTAAAGAGGAAAGGAAAAAAAGTGGGCTTTACTGTGAAACATAATACGCATTTCCCAACATGAAAGTCAGTACTAGTGTAAAGATGGGAAAAATTGAGAAGACCTGTTCAGCAGATGTGGGTTTGTATATAGATTAGGATGGAGACAGTAACCAACCAAATATACCAACCCTAAGCAAAGCTCTAGTGAGGCAGAAAGTCAAATGGAGTAAACTCATCATAATATGAGAGGCAGTGATATTTATACCAACTTGTTTATGACTACAGCACTACAGAATTACCTCATCTCCATCTGCTGATCTCAGAAACAGACAAGCAGAAATAGCAGAGCTCCAGACATGTAAACCATTTCTACTGACATCCATATGCCATTCATGAAAAAGGAAGCATCTACAGTACAGAACACACACACATATCCTGGTGCTGCTACAGACAAAACAAACAGGCACCAAAAAAGGCCTGGACATCACATCTTAAAATTAGGCTAAAAACATGCCAAAGACTCTAACTTGGCCCTACATTTAATTGTCCAAGCATCACATTTCACTAAAACTGTGGACAGAATGGTAAAAGACAAATAGGCAGAAGAATTAAAAACACATGTAAAACAGTAAATGTCAGTAGACAATAAAAGGCTGTTCAGGAAACTGCGCTTTGCCAAGGGAAATAAGTGAAGTATTTTAAAAAAGTCAGTACTGAAAAAAAAATATGTCTCATTTTGTTTTTCTAATTGGTGGCCCACATTTAAAAATTAGGGAACGTTTTTTTCACCAATATGCAAGTAAATAACAGAGATGTGCATTTCACTTTTATAAGGTCTCCTTGAGCTTTGCTGTTGGAGTAATTAGACATTACCTGGGTACAAATGTCATCTACAATGTTTGTAAAATAGATCCCAGGATACCAGCATTTTTTTCATGGATGTGCAGTCCTGTATCCTGGTCTTAGCACTTTCCTCTTGTTTCAGTGAAGGTAAAAGTTTAATTACTAAAGTATTAATGTCACTGTGTGAATTGAACTCAAGTCAAGAACACAAAATTAATCAGAAATTACAAGTGACCTCTGCTTCCTGTATAGTATTCAAGGCCAGAGTTATTTGGAGACTAAATAAACCCTTGTTTGGAAAGACTGTAGATTCCCAGGTTCAGCATATTAATATGTAAAGCAATTTATTCTGAGATGATGTCATCCCTCTCATCATGAAATACATCTCTATCATCAGATGAGATGAAATGTACACCAGTAAAATAATCCATAAGCATGTTAATAATAATAAATTAATAGCAAAAAAAGCTATTACAAAACCTTTCATCCAATAAGAATTATACAGGCTATTATAGTTCTACACTCCAGTTGCATTAATTAAAATGGTTTTAACCTGGACAAAGTGAGGAAAGACAAACAACAAGCTTAAAAACTAATCAAGAAAAGTTTTGACATCTACCAGACTTTCTTCTGGAGTCTGGAAGAGAATTTAAGGGAGTATCATATATATATGTGTGTGTATATATATATACTTGTCCATTAATAGACTTAACTGTTCACATACCACAACTCTTGCAGGAGCCTGGACACTGGACTAAATGAACCTGTGATCTGACTCGGGTACTGGCCATCCTTCATCAGGAAGATCAGATCATTGTTGAAGGAGGTGGTATCCCTCTATCTGATTTATGTGCAGGGCATTTTGGATCAACTCCAAAAAAAAAAAAAAAAAAAAAAAG
>VXAU01001243.1:0-44868 GCA_013399695.1 Formicarius rufipectus | reverse complement strand
AAAAAAAAAAAAAAAAAAAGAGAAAGGAATCTTAAACCTCTAAGAAAGATAGTACTAGTGAAATTTAAGTTGTTAGGCTTCAAACCTTCTGCTAGCAAGTCCACATTCATCTGTTAAAATCTGAAGACAAGTGAAGTTCTTTGCTGCACCAACTTGCTGGGATTCCCACGGCCATTAAATCAGAGAACCTCCAGGGAAGAGCCTCAGTTTAATAGGATAGAGCAGCTGAGTGTATGGCATACACCTCAGTCTGAGAAGGTTTCAGAAACAAGGGATAAGACTCATCAATCTCACCTGACTTTCAGTGCAGACACCTACATATTAACCGGTTATTTGTGCTCCCATTATTATCAGTAGAGATCTGATCAATTCTGTTAATGGAGTTTAGGATGCAATTCCTCTGAACAAATGTAGGCATCTGTTTAGGATGAGATGAATCACACTCTAAATTCCACTGTCTCTATTACTAGATCTTCCCTGCCAGTAAAGGGAATTGAAAGTGACTTGCTGAAATGCGCATTAGCACCCACATTTAGTCAGAGGAATCCTGTCTAAAGGGATGCTGCCTGAAGAGCTCAGGATTACAAATGTTCCAAGTGTTTGTCTAAGCCAGCCTGATGAGACTGAACAGGTCACCAAAAGCTGCTCTCTTTTCATCTTATAAAGATAGAGAAAAAGGAGTTTCCACTAATCTATTTTCTCTGCAGTGTGGTGGAAAAAGAGATGACACTTGACATGTGAATTGGGAGAAATTACACTACATAGCTACCTACAACAAACAGAATGGCCATGAGAACATGAGGTTAGGCTCTCTCAAAGAAACAACATATTTTGTTTTGACTTCTTGTGGGGAAATTTCCACCTTTGGAATAGGGCTAAATAACTTTTAAGGGTTTTACCACAAATATGTAGCTGCCTTTAGAAAATGAGGCCAGGTATAATTTCCAGCAGGCCAACTCTCATTATAGTGTCTCTAAACCCATGGCATAAACAAGCTGAAAGTATTGTTGAGCAATTATATAATGTAGGGAGCTCTGAGATAACTGATCCAGGAATCTAAGTAGCACATCTTGCCTGAGCTGAGGGTCAAGCCCATAGCTCAAATATTTCAGCACCTTGTTCAACACAGTGTGGCAGATTTAAGCTGTATTTGTGCTCTCATGACACTTGTACTGATCCATACCCAATATTCCATGAAGACTGTGTAAATTGCACTGCCTGATAACCTGATAATAACTCACAGTTCAGCTGAGCTTGGTGGAAACCCATGCTCACATTCCCTTTAGGCCATTCACTCTTATTGGATATGTATACCAATAGAATAATTAAATCTGTTTCATCTCTCCTTTCTTCCCACTCCATCTCTTTTTTTTTTTTTTTTTCTTCCTTAATTCATGAAGTAGTAAAAAAAATTGGAAGACACTATTTTTTCATGTGCCATGTTCACCCTCTAATGTGTCTGTATTTTGAAAACTAAAAAGACTCAGGAAGAGAATACCAATGATTGCTCTGTTCATTATTTCTGAAATTAAAAAAAAAAAAAAATGAAGCTGAGGTACAGCTGGATGTGCAGGAATATAAATATCATTCAGCATTTAACCAGAGCTTGTGTTGTCTGGTGTAAAAATCCAATAAACCTTCTCTTTAAAGGCAAGTTATTTACAGTGTTTTTCCTCCCTTAGGGGATACATTTACAAGCTCGATGCCAATAATTCTAGGCAGGAAACATTGTGATTACATCTGAAAATAGTGTTCAGCTACAGATGAATTAGCTGTCCCTTTTGCTGGCAGATAATTTTGTGTTTCATAGCTATTGTTTTAGTTTAAAAGCAATTTTTAACAGTTTATTGGGGATTAGGAACACAGTATCATAGAGACATGAAGCAACTGTGGCTTGAAGGTATCTCTGGATATCGTATGGTTCAAACTACATCTCAAAGCTGGTCTAGTTTCAAAGTTAGATCCACGGACACTTGAATATTAGAGCATTAAGTCAATTTCTAGTTTTAAAACTCATTTATATAAAATTGTTTTCTGTTTGATATCCAATTAATCTTCACTAAAGGATGAGTAGACCTGATTATAGAAGTCACTGCTACTGCAATATGTTGAACAGCTTATATCTCTGACAGTCTTCCAGTGATTTTGATCTCCAGATATTTTTCTGGAATGTATTTCTGATTTGTACAGTGCAAAAGGAAAGTCTCACAAGGCAAACCTAAAGAAGAGCCTTTAGAGTTAAGAGCATGGAATCTTAACTGAATAGTTTGGAGTCCTGAGGTAACTCTGTTGAATTTGGGTTTGATACCAGTCTTAGTGTGCAAAGCTTAAGGGTGAGAAAATGATGACTAAGGTGCCTCTGGAAAAAAAAAAAATGTTATTCACACTGCTAATGAGAAATGAACAATGAGGCAGCCTGCAAATTGTTGGAGACCAATGACATGACTTCAGCTGCTTTCATTATTGTCTTTATACACCATGCCACGGGTGCACTAAATAAATAAAAAATGAATTAATCTAGTATGAAGACGCATGTTGAATGTTTTGAGCAAATAAAAGAGCAGAATGTAAATGCCCTGATACGGAGTAATCATTTCCAAAAGGAATGTTAGGTTGTGATAGAGGTTAATATCAGAGTAATAGACATGATAGTGTATTTGGTTGACATGGCAAGACTTAAGTAATGAGGGAGGCTTCTCTGAGAAAAGGTCGGGGACTGACCCTATGTCGGACACAGCTGTTTCCAGTTGGTTCCAAAATGTCCCCACTATTGGCCAAAACGTGATTCTTCAGCAAAACGGGTAATCTCTCTTGACGTCACATTTANGGGGGGGTGGAGGAGGGTGGAGGGGAAAGCATTTTTCATCTTATTTTCCCATGCTGTCCTGCTGAGAAGTAGTGAGAGTGTGGCTAGGTGGCCATCCAGGATCCAAGCAAGGTCAAACCCACCACAGGACTCAGAAATAAGTTTCAAGAATAGAAAAATGACCAGTGGTGTAGATTAACATGAAGCTCCTTCTGATGATTGTTTTAAGAATCATTCCCTTACTGACCTTAAAAATAACATGACAAATAACATGAAACCACAGTTCTTTTGTTGTTTCTATTGCCAGTTCTGGCCCTTTGGATGATGCCAGGTAAGGTGATTTTGAAGTTAACCATCCTGAGCTTTTGGATATTGGCTCCATAGTTTAGATACAGGAAATGGTGACATGCAGGATTTAAACTCATTCCCATGTATAGTAAAGAAAATTAATACAATAAAGAACCACTGAAATTCAGGCATTTTTGGTTTGTTTGAGATAAATTGAAAGCATCACACATGGTACACTTGAGTGAAAATAGGCTTTTTAGCTCACCTTTCCACTTTGCTGGAAGTCAGGAATACTGGAGAAATCTACACTTTCAAGAAGGGACTATTTTCTCCTTTCATTTACAAAGTTGCATGTGAAAATCTTGCTTAATTCCTTTTTTAAGTCTTAGTTCCTCCTTTAAGTCTTAGCTCCTCATGCATATGGTGATGGCATATCTACCAGAAAGAATAAAACGGAATTATTTAGAAATGTGAGAGAATTACCCACAAGCATGTTAGGGAGAGACCTGTTTTGTGCAACTGCAAAATACAATATCTCCAACCCCTTATTCATCAAAGAACACCTTACTGAAAGGATTAATCCTCATGATTTACACAGTGTTATAGCATGAGCAGGGAAGGGACAGGAGAGGAGCTTTTGTAGGATCAGGCCCTCAAGTGACCATAATGATTGGCTTCTCCTTTGGCAGCAAACTTTTGTGAAAATAAATTGTCCAATATACAATTTGTCCCTATAGTGTTCCATTGTTTACGGATCATTTGCAACACTCTTGTGAGCACCTTGCTAAAAGTACTTTGAAATATCAAAATGGACATTATTTGTGTAATGAGGTTTGGGGTTTAATAGCTTCATTCACACATGAGGAATCGCAGGCTTTCCTGATAGGCATCTATTAAACAAAATGGTTTGCAACCTCTGCTTGAGGCGAGAAAAACCTTTGTGTTACTGCTCTGGACTGAGAATAAATAGAGCTTATGT
Organism: Formicarius rufipectus; assembly: GCA_013399695.1. Taxonomy (NCBI): domain Eukaryota; kingdom Metazoa; phylum Chordata; class Aves; order Passeriformes; family Formicariidae; genus Formicarius; species Formicarius rufipectus. The sequence continues at coordinate 40,795 of VXAU01001243.1, read as the reverse complement.
CTGAGCAGGAGATTTTCAGAGCAAGGAAAAATAGCAGATTTTTTGTACAATGCTTTTTTAATGGTGATGACTGATGTGGAAAATAATCCATGTTGCTGTCAAAAAGAAGAAAGCGATTGGGGGAAAATTTCAAGAACATAGAAGCCTAAGTCTTTAAAGAATGCACTTAGATCCAGTTTCCAATTTTAGGAATGTTCTCAAAGTTACAGATGGGAGCCCGGGAAAATCTTCTGAAATCCTATGTTTTTTCCATCCTCTTAGCAGTCAGAGAAATTCCAGTCTTAAACCATTTGTGGCACCAATGACACTCATTGAGATGGGATAAGCAAAACTAACTCTTTCAGGTACAGAAACCATTTGCCTGTCTTTTCATAAATCCCTTCACTTTGCCATTTCTATTCTAGTTAATTAAATAAGTTAGAGAAACATTAATGGCTTCTGAAGCTCCATTTCACCTACAGTGAAATTAGGCTTAATTTTGGCATGATTTTAGTCTGAGCTAGCCTGTACATTTTAGGTCTTAGTTCAAGCTTGAAATCATTCCCAATAAACAGTTTTGGATCTGGATGCTCTGATTTGGAGGCTAAGAGAGTTTAATAGGAAAAATAGAGATCATTCTGTTTCAATCAACTTTAGTGCCAGAGGACAATTCTGATAAAATTTATTTTAAATAATTCTGATTGCTTGCTGCCCTGGTTTACCATATAAACTCCTAATGCTGGCACTTGTTGCCATACCTTAAGACATTATTTGGCTTGATTCAGTTGTTCACCATCAGGTATTGACTGTAATTTCATAAGCTTTTGAGAATCATGCATGGTTTCCACCTTCCAGAAGGGCCTACGTTCTCTATTATATTTGCAGCTCCACATATGAAGGTTTCTGACATCTTTGGACAACTCAGGTGGTGACAGACCTCTTTGCATGGAAAACTGAATTTCAACTCAACTAACTATAAGGGAAATTCACTGCTTGACTTACACCTCAAGCAGCTCTGACTTTCCCTGGTTCATTTTTCCTCAACTCATATGCCACTGCAGAATGGTACAGGTCTTATGTCACCCTAGTTCTTTAGCTCTGAAATATATCTGACATTTCACATGGCTTTACATACCAATGCTCAGGCAATGGTCTGTCTTTATGTGCTTGTGTAATAGGTATTTTGATCTGAAGTTGAACTGTACAGTTCAATCTGAGAGCTTGTCCTGAAGGAGACACTAAAAAATCATTGCAGCGAGCAGATATGACTGTCCATACTAATAATCTAAAAGTGTCCAGGTTAATGGCTTGGGTCAACTTTATTTCACTTTATTGAGTAACACCTGAGGGCATCTGGAGCTAGGTAAGACCATGGGCTACAGCAAGTGAGCACTTAAGACAGGGCCTCACTATTTTGAGTAAAAGGACTGTTTTATTATGTGGACAAGAAAGCTTTTAATGCTGTAGTCCCTCCCTGCACCCCAACCTGACCTTTATTTCCTGCAATCCTGCTCAAGTGATAATTGTTTGTCTGGTCACTCAAATTGCATTCAGGGGAGGCAGCTAAGGACATTGTAGCCAGGGGCTAGTTTGAGCAATGCGCTTGCCTAACCACAGTGCTGGTCAAGGTTTAACTCCAGGCAAGTTTGGAAGAAACAGCCAGTATGCAAATATGTAATCATCTTAATCTGTAAATAGTGAACATAAATAGTATGGCAGTGGGCTGCAAGTCAGGGTCTCCTCTCGAGTAGGGATACCTCTTCAAGTTGTTCCTCGAGGCCAAGAGAGTCCTTGTTGTGTCAGATACTCAGTGAATTGGGAAACTTTGAAATCTTAGAGAAGTGATATAAAGGATTGATTGCACAGATATAGTCCTTTAGACATAATCCATTGACCAAGCCTGGAATTAAATCTGTTTCCAGCCACACCTAAATTTCCAACTGAAAAGGAGTTTAGACTGTATGACTCAACGAAAAAGCTTCCATGATGGTCTCACCTCATCCTCTATGTGGCAAATGCTCAAGCATACCTCACCATCAAATCTTGTTAAACCACTGTCACATCAACTTTGTAAAAATCACTGGTTTATATTAAAAATTATGCTACTTCTCTGTTATGAGTGGTATGTCACTCCACCTGCAACAAAGCTACTGTGCTAAATGATCCTGGTGCCAGAGAATGTACTTTATTCTGTTTTGTTTACCAGTGTAGATGTTTTCTGTGTGAACAGTTAAGTAGCAGTTTTAAGTCACAGGTAAAGCAATCTCCCAGCTTGGTCTCTCTGCCACAGGACGGTCTCATTGCTTTCCTCTTCAGGCCCCCGAGTAACTTCCACTTTCATCTCCTCCTTCACACCAGTACTGGTGCTTCTTTGATGTCTCAGAGAAGAGGTTTAGAGAAGCTGTACATTTTCCTACTGTACTCATTTTATGGGTCACCTGAGGGTTTCATGCCCACAGGGATGGCACTTATGCAAGTGCTTTCACAAAGGAAACAACCCGTGGGTGCACCAAGCCACGGAGGGGAAAGGGAAAAGAGTATGACTAGAAGACACTAAATCAGTATTTCCTTAATCCATGCTGTCACAGTGCAGCCTGTGGGTGCAGACATAGAAGCCTGCACTAATTTAAAAATGGTAGTGTAGCTGATGATTTTTTTCACACTGATACAGTTTTGGTGTCTTAGTAGGAGGTTTATATACCTTAGTTGTTAATAAGACAACCTGACTGCATCAAGAAACAAAATGAGAGTTTATTCCTCTTCATCTAAAGTTACAGTTCTACTCGGGAATGGCAAAAAAGGCTTTCATCTTCCTCTTGTTTACATTCTGCATCTTTACGTTCCACTGCGCAGGGATTTCAAAAGTGCAAGAAGGAACTATCTTCACACACAATTAGGCATATTTCTAAAACTAATACACTTCATCAAAACTATCTAACAACACACAGTTATAGCTAAATAACAACCAAGATATATTTTATAAAATGGGTGAATTCACACAGTCCTTATCTACCTTAAATTTAACTTTATTCATAGAGCTCTTCATTTGTATCATTCGGTAGAATATTAGCAGCCTTCTTCTCTCAGCTTGCTGTTAGCCAAGATCATCTAGCAGATTCCATTGTTATCACTGAGGCCTCTGTCTTGGAATCTGATTCTGATTCCTTAGTCTGAAAACCTGCAAAATGAGTATTCTAACATGGTAGTGCAGTGGTGAAGTGGCTGAAATGGTGTCCCCTCCTACTGCCTCAGTGGTGGGAGCTTCCAGTAGTGTGTTTTAGACTATCCATAGGGTGACCCAGATCAAGGGTCTGCTGGGTTACCTGTGCCTGGTGGATCCGCCTTGTCCCACTTCTCTGGACATTTTCTCCCTCCCCCTTCTCAAGAGAAAAGGAGGAGAAAAGAGGGTAGAAAAACTCATGGATTGAGATAAGACAGGGACATCACCCATTAGTTACTACCAAGGCAAACTTTATTGTCAGTTAAAATAGATTTGGGTAGTGAGAAATGAAGACAGAGACTAAAACATCTCCCTCTTACCAAGACTCTTCCCCAGTCCCACTTCCCTCCCTTTGCTCTTGACTTCTCTCTCTCATCCATGAATTGGTTGGATGTCACAATAGGGAACTCTTTCCTACTGTAAACTTGGTGCTGCCACTTTGTTTCACCATCCATATGACACAAAGTTGTTGTTTTATGAAATTTCATACTGTATGTGTTTTCATACTGCCCTCATATTGCCTGGTAGTGGCACCAGGTTTCTTCAAGCCCCAAAAGACCTGCCTGGGATCATTTCCAGGAATGGAATATCCACAGCTTCTCTCAGAAACCTGTTCCAGTGTCTCACCACCTTTCCTATGAAAAATTTCTTCCTAATATCCAATATAAATCTGCCCTATCTCAGTTTAAAGCCATTCCTGTTTTTCTTACCACTCCTTACTCTTCTCAAAACTCCCTCTCCAGCTTTCCAGTATGCCACCTTCAGGTTCTGGAAGGTGCTATAAGGTCTCCCCAGATCCTTCTCCAGGCAGAAAAGTCCCAACTCTCTTGACCTGTGTTGACAGGTGTTTCAGCCTGATCTCTGATTTTAATGACCCTTCTCATGACTGACTCCAACAGGTCCATGACTGTCTTATGTTGAAGACCCCAATACTGAACACAATATTCCAGGTGGGATCTCACAAGACCAGAGCAGAGGGGAAGAATCACCTCCCTTGACCTGCTGGCCCATGTTGCCTTTGATGCACCCCAGGATATTGCTGTTTTTCTGGCCTGTGAGTGCACAATGCTGGGTCATGAGTAGCTTCTGTGTATTCTTTCCAGGCTCCTGTCCTTTGCTTCTACTCTGTGTAGGCTTCCTTTTTGTTTTGTTGGGGGTTTTGTTTTGTTGGGTTTTGCTTGTTTGGTTGGTTTTGGTTTTGTTGGTTTCTTGGTTTGGTTTGAGATTTCTTGTGGTTTTTAAATAATGTTCTAAATAGTATTTCAATGAGTTGTCTCAATACTTTCACCAAATGTCCTGCTACATATTCATCAAGGGCTACCTTGTTGGTTAAATATAACTTTATGATTTATAATGGATGTCTCACTTGACATAAATACCGTTATCCAGATTCTAAATTCAACATTTATGGTGGGGAAAGGCAGCTGATTCTCTTTTGAGATTAATACCATAATGATCAGTGCTAGAAGAAGTCCAGTTCCACAAATCACTGTTATGAGAAAGCCATGACATTGAAAAGAAAATGAAACTGTGCAAGAATCAGGCAGACATATTCAATGAACTCATACTAACAGGAAGAACCTTGTTTTGGTCACATGGTTACTTTCCAGACCACATTTCATATAGTATCAAACCCTGAAACAGAACTTCAAAAAGAACACCATCTTTGTATCTTTGGTCTTCCATTCTCTTAGGAACAGCTGGAGAAAAAAATACCATAAGAGGAAGAAAAAAAGCTATCCAACTTCTTTATCATCAGATGATTAAGATAATTTGGCAAATTACTTCAGAATCATTAGAATAATCATTAAAATCTGTTGGTAAAAGTGAAAAAATCTAAACCTTCACAAACAGACTAAGTCACTAAAGAGCAACCCCTCTTGGTTATGATTGCTGCCTTCCACAGCAGCCCTCACATGACATCCAGTTTCTAATACTGTGGTTCACATAAAGGGAAAATAAGTAATATAAGTAAATAATTAAATTGTGTTCCATATGGTTCTGCATTTCCTTAATACACATCCTATAAGATACTTCAAAAGTAGAAATATCTGCTAGAACAGCAGGAAAATTCCATTTTGCTGAATTGTTACATCCAAGGCCAAAATCACTTTTAATTTAGCTTACTTTTGCATACTATGTGAAGATAAAAATACTCACTTATAATCTTTATATAAACAATGAGATTTTTATCTAATCATCAGAAAACAAATAGAAAAGAGAAATCTTATTTAAAGAAACTTTTTCAATAGTCATGAATATGTGAAAAACAATATTTATGGTGGAGAAGAATCATTTTTTATGACAATCTTCTTTCTTTTTGAAGCACTTTCTTGTCATCTTTTGTGAACTCTTCATGTCCAATTCTCCAAGCCAAGTTTTCATGTACCTTCTGTTCAGACCAGCAGTTATGTTTGTCAGTGGTTTCAAAGAGTGGATTTGTTTCCCAGGAAGTTTCTCAACCCCCTGGGAGCATAATCAGAGCGTTAACAGATGTAATGTCATAGACATGTCTGCTCACAGGCTGCTGACCACACACATGTAAGAAATGAAACACTGAACAATAATTTAACTACTGCACAGAAAAATGTTATTAGCGGGATATAAGGAGCACTGGATATTGGCCAGGTTGCACAACCTTTTTCCTTCTTTCCTTGAATTTGTGAACTTTTTCTCCTTCCCTTGACTGTTTCAAGTATGAGAACAGACCACAACATACATCTCTTTTCTGCCTCCTTCATCACACAGACAACTTTTTGAAGCTTTCCATGAGGTCAATGACTTGTGGATAAGGATTTAGCACAAGCCTCATCCCACATTCATCCTCTCTGGGTAAAATTTATCTCAAAATAGTTTCCAGTTCACAGGCTATGATGAATTGATCATAGTTATGATGGTCTTCTGAGAAGTTTCGTACATTATATTGGGGTGATGGACCCTTTCTGTTCATGGAGGAGCACATGAGAATTCATGAGATTCCATCTGAATGGAATTCAAAATATGGTGAACATTATAATGCTGGAGGAGTTTGATTAATGGATCGTTTAAAAATTCCTTTTCTTGATCTCATCTGCAATATCTTAGGTATGTACCACTGCTCTAAATTGCTTTAAAAGCTCTGGCTCATTCAGTCCATTTTGACTTCTAGTCCAATTGCCCAGGTACTTTGGGTACATGGGTGTATTAGGATGTACTTAATACTGCTGCTGGTTGGAAAACCAGGTTGCCATTTGACTTCTGATGAGATTGCAGATTCATCTGTTACCATCTTCAGAAATGAGACTTTCACCATCTTAAATCTTTTCACTTCCATGGGAGCTTAGTGTCTTAGAGGAGATGACATAGTCATGTCTACTGATATAATGCTACTAAACACAGGTAAGAAACTACATTAAAGACAATCAATTTCACTCTTACACAGAAGTGTTAATAAAAGTGTATGAAATGTGCAGGTAGTTGGTCAGAATTCTTCCTTTTTTTTTTTTTTTTTTCCTTCCCTCTTCCCTCAGATGCTGCTGTCCTATCTTTGTCTGTTTACCTTTCTTTGAATCCTGTGGACAGGCCCATACAGCACTAGAAATTGGCCATGACACGTCAGTCCTTTAAGGAGTTATTCTGCTTTAAATCCTTCATGAAACTACACCCTAATTTGATAAATTTGGTTTCTATTTGCTTTGCAAGTGAAGGGTAAAAATTCAGTTAAGGTTGCTCTCATTCCATTCAGAATAACTGCATAGTAATTTCCTGTGCTTAAGCAAACCATTTCCAGGTAACATCTGTAATTCAGATTAATTTTATTGATAGTGTCTGTGTGGGCAAGCTGAAGAACTCACTTGAGTAACCATTAGAAATTAAGGAAATCTAGAATAATAAACACACAGACAAAATTACGTCCTTGAAGTCCATTCCATCCTTGAAAATAGAAGGCAAGAAGAAAATTGCATATGTACCTACACATAGATAAACAGAGCAGCTCTTTACCCTCATGTAGTGTCTTGATAGATCATGATAGAAAGTGCCAGAATTCCCTTCATTTAAAACCACTGTGAAAGAGCAAAGCATCTGGGTGATGAAGGTTCTTTTACTTGACAAAAAGACATGCTGATAAAATGAAATTGCAATTAATAAAAAATAGTAATGCTGTGGAGATTGCTTTGATATTGCAATTGAGGTGGTCAGGATCTGAAGCAGTTGTGCCAACAAACTGAACATCCCAACGGAGTGGCCTGTGCACTTTGTAATGCTTCTTGGCTCAGGCCAAGATCTGTTTTCCAGGGGTTCATTTGTGTGTTTTCATTTGCAAATAGCTGCTTATCTTTTAAGATGAACAGGACAGTCCATGAGGAATAACATTGCTTATCTGTAGGTGAAATGGAACAAGAAGGAAGGCTACACTAATGTAGTGGGACTGTTTCATTAGGTTGTAAGAGTCTCCAATACGTTTTCTCACTCTGCCTAGTGCTGAGAAGAGATTTGAATGTTGGTTCTGCCACCTGAATTTTTTTTAAAGTAGTATTTCATTTAAAATAATCAATTTCATTTATATATTTTGTCAAAATGCTCTTTTCTCTGGCCTCATGGTAAGCAAAAGGGAGACCACAGCTGTAGTTCTTTGTCTGTTGCACTTGAACCTGTTACTCCATTGGGGAATTTTTTAATATGGACTTTTCACCTATCTTCATTTTTTGTTTGGTTGGTTTGGTTTTTTGGTTTGTTTGTTTTGGGTTTTTGTTTGCTCTTTTTGTTTGGTTGGTTTTGTTAGTTTGTTTGTTTTTTAATGAAAGACTTTGGAAGATGTGGTTTTTCATATGATTTGGCAGAAAAAGCTTTCAGACCTAACATTTTGAAGTAATTTGCTGCCCATCTATAACCCAGAAATACCTACAGCTGTCCCTAAAATATTGTATGACATAAAAAAGATGAAAAGTTTTTATTAAGTCCAGATGACTAAGCTTGCTTTCTTTCTTATCCTTTTTCTAGAGGATGAGCTGTTATACTTGTGTTTATTTAAATAACCATCTCAGAGACTTTAACAGCCTGAGATGAGGGATATGCATGTGAAGACTTCACATCCAGAGGTAATCCTTTGTGGAAGCATTAAAGTAAATCCAGGCAGGCCCAAATAAGTGAAGGAAGAAGTTACAGGGAATTAAGAAGAGCTACAGAGTGCTTCTGTCAAAGAATCAGTAGCTAAAACAAAAGGTTAGCAATCAGATGTCTATGATATTTAGATGAGGAATGGGAAGGCTATATAAGACTACAAATATTAAAGGACTTTTCTACTAATGTGTTTTTATCTGAAATATTTAATTAATAAATTGAAAAATGAAAGAAAATGTAATGCCTGTTAAGTTGTCATTGTGTCATGTTGTTCAATCAAAAGTACTCAGCAGCTTTGCCCTCAGTCTCCCCAGCTTCTACTTTGCAGCACATTGCACGGGGCAGATGAAAAGCCACTAATTCACATATGCACATGAGCAGCCTTTAAACCAAAGTGTTAACTGAATAAAATGACTGCAAGGGGCTGGTATGCACCAAATTTATCCCTCATTGAATTAATTCTACCTCACAAATAAAATTTAGTCTCAGACGGGGATAAAAATGACAAGGGCAATAAACCCAGATAATACCTTAAGTTTAAATTCTACTAATACCAAGATATTGCACAAAAGTCAATTAGTCACTGTCAGACATATTCCCTCAAAATATTCCTCCTGGTAAATATATTTAAAGGATAACTGTGATTGGCATGAGTATCCACAGATGGATATGATTTTTCAAAAATTGTACTTGCAAGTATTGTGGGAAAGAGCTTGATGAATACCACACATCAACATTTTATAATGAATGTTATAGAAAATAGGAGTGTAGAGATAAGACTTTAATTTTTTCTTCTATTTATATTTTCAAGTATTATTTTACTGTTGGGAATAAACACGTTGAAGAATCTATACTCACATTCCTAGTCCAGTAGAATAAAAAAAAAAATTAAGTGAATTTTACCCCGGATACACTGTAAAAGTAAATATTTAGCATGATTTTCATTTGAAGAAAGAGCATTTTCTATTTAAGTTTTTGTCTCTGCAGTTCAGAATTAAACTCAATTTTATCCTTATATTCCTTGTTCATAATGTTTTGATGCACAAAGAGTACATAAGGTCCAGGCCTTTCTCTTCTACAGTTTAAGACAAGAACCCAATCAGCTGCTTAGATGTCTTTTTCTGAGTTTCTCTTTGTCTTAAAAATTGGGTTCCCACTGGCAATAGGAGTCAACATTCAACGTATCATAGGATCAAAGAAGGGCTTGGAAGAGACCTTTAAGTTCATCTAATTCAATCATCTTGGAATAAGGCAGGACATCTTCAACTAGATCAGGTTGCTCAGAGTCCCATCCAATCTGACCTTAAAAGTTTACAGGGATGGAGCCTCTCCAAACTGTGTATTCTAGTCCTTTACCACCCTCATCATAAAAAGTATTTCTTCCTTATTTCTAATCTGAACATACCCATTATCTCTTGTCCTACTGACATTGTTACAGTGAAACATAGATTCTATATAAAGTGCCAGGCACCTTGCAAGTGGGATTGAGACACAATTTTCCTATGAAATACAATGGGTTCCTTCCTTCTCCAGAACTCTGTGGCCAGACAAAGGGGATAGATCTATTATATTCTGCTGACAAGAAGCTTCAGGTTTTTCCAGGGCTGTGAGAGGCAATATCATGATTCCACTGTCAAGTGATGCATGCTAGATTTATCAAAAGTGTCTTCCTTTAGCAGAATGTTATCAAAGGCCTTCTCCATTATAAGTGACATGTTTGTCACACATCTTTCTGTGCCTGTGGGCCCTCTCCTTTTCATCAGACATATGGAATGTCCTATGCAGGGTGGAAATGTCCACTTAAATATTTGACAAAAGAGGCACACAGTCCCTGAAGACTGAGTTAAAGTACTTCACACTGGAAAGGAAAACACCTGGCTTTATTCAGTCAGTGAACTGACTTTCTCAGCTGTCGGGTCAAGTTCGTTTTAGCCACAGTTATTATACAGCTTCATCTTTGTAAAACTTTGGTGGATCCAAAGTTTTTATCCCAACATCAAAAGGAGCTTCTTTCAGCTGTATTTTATAGCCACCTTATGACTGAGCACTTACTGAGAACATATGAGACCTAAGTATGATTTCTTTCTCTGCCTGCCTCAAACCTATATATTTTCTTGACAGTGAACTAAACATCAAGCTCCATCTGGCTCATCTCTAAAGGAAAGAAGGAACATGCCCTTTACTCACTTTACCAAAAGAAAGATGCTGGACAAAATGTCTTGAAATCAGGACAGAATTTATAAGGGAGCATCAAAGAAATACAATGATCCAAGCACTTTTCTCCTCTCTCATTCAGAGGAAGGGTTTGACTTTGTTTACCTGACCTTTTCCAGATGTAAATGGGAACACATAGTTGGGTCAGATGTAGACAGGGACACTTCAATTCGTTCTAATGACTCCTATTTTTTTTGGCTTTGGTGTCACCTAGGGTCAGCTGAAGACAACATGATTTCTTGTTTCACATAAAATGAATTCTGAAACCTACTTTTTGATTGGGGTATTCTTTGGAGGAATGAGGGCTACAGGTCTGTTTTTATTTAATTAAGAAGGTTCTGAGCATGATCTCTTGTATTGTGGATTTATTGGACCACCCATAATTTACACAAACAGTGCCAGCAGCATCATCTCTTCATTTTCATGTTTGTTGGAGTAAATCTGCAGGATTGTAGTAGACAATCCCCAGGTATCCCTTCTGAATTTTCACTCTTAGTTTAGGGATCTCAACAACATCTGTCTCAGTTTCTGATCTGACTGTGCATGCACCTCAGTTTAGTTGCTTGCAGAACTATGTAATCTAAACTCTCACAGCTCTTTCCTTTTTACGTCCATACAAGTTGTAGATCATACAGACTATTTTTTGAGACACTTCAGCCAGTTTTTTGACTTAAAAGAAAGATTACTTCAGTTTTACCCTTTTTTTTTTTTTTCCAAGTACCCAGTAAAAGGGAAATGTTTATGAGATGGGCCAAATTCTGACCTCTCTTAATATGATGTAAAACTAAACTAAATTCATTGACATACTTTTGCTCAGTATAAACTGAGCTGAATGCCAGCTGATATGGACGAAATAGAAGCCACTACGCTTTATAAAATAGAATATAAAACTTTATATAAATGCATACAATATTATAAACCTTAAGAAGAACCCAGAAATAGTATACAACATAGAAATTCAAAGGAATTAAAAGAATAAAGAGTAAGTAAACAATTCTCAGAACAATACAATGTAGTAATCCTTTCTTGATGAGCTGTCTATGAGAAGACTCTAAAATTATCAGACATATTTAGTGTCAAATAAAATATTTTTTCTAAAAAAATCAATAACATTTCCTTTATTTAAATAAAACTTATGAAAGGTTTAGTGTGGATATTCACACACTGTGTTTTGGTTTTAGTTGATGAGGTGCAAAGTTGAGAACTGCGTGCAGATGGAGGAAGAAAAAATTAAGAACAACAGCAGGACGTGAAAGGCAATCAGTGAGCAGAAATAGTGAGAAGTGGAAATAAAAACTCCTTAACCTTTCTATGAACTTTTCTTTGCTTTTAATATCCATATATTCTTATTGAATTTCAGGAAAAATTGAACAACAGAACAAAGGCTGAATCTGATACAATTTATTGGGCAGTTTTATTTTTTTTTTCAGTCAGAGTGATATGATATGTGAATTTAGATAACCAAAGACAACTATTATGAACATCCATTCTTCCTCATATACTGTAGAAAATATCTAATATTTTATGACATATTCTTTTTTACTATTATTGCCATTTTTCTGTACAGGTAAATGTGGATATTGTCAGAATTTGACAGAATTATAGAGAAGAACAGCAAAAAAAGATTTTTATTTTGTCAAGGAATGATATTAAATGACTTTATTTTAATTTGTTGGAATATCGAGTCAATAAATGCCCATTAAAATAAAAATATGGACAAAATTAAGTGTAGTCATTACAATTTTTCCCACATAGAAGACCATAATAATAACCAAAAAAACCCACAAACAAACAAAACAAAGCAAACAACACCCCCCCCAACTTTCTCATCTTTCTAAGAGAGCTTCTGTCAGAAGGTTTAATTTAAAAGAATCACAGGTTTCTCATTTTATTGTAAGAGTATTACACAGTCCTAGTCACAAACTTATTTGAATACATTCATTTCTTCACCGGAGTAGATGCTTCTAAAATCTTTTTCCTTCAGTATTATCCAAGTTACAAAAGGGTACAAAGATAAAATAAGGCACTGTGATCCAATTACCATGATCATTGTCCTTAAAGGAGGCTAAGGAATAGCAATGGTATATGCAAGTATAGCCCAAACACCTGGAAACAAACCTCAAACTGTTTAAGAGGACAGAGGTTTAACAGGCCAGAGGTTGCCTCCATTCTGTGTGTAAGAAGTAGAGGTGTTTCCATCCTAGCCATATGTAGAAAAGTTTAGGAAAATACTCTGTTATCCTAATACTGTTGTTTATCCTAGGATAAAAAATCAGAAATCAAGTTGTTTCAGCTTTTTCTTTGGTTGTTTTTAAATCTTCATTTGAGTTTAACTCATTCATTTCATTTCTAAGCATATTCTTTTCACAACAGAATTTTGTTTTAATGTTAAGAAAAACCATGTAGCATAAAGTATCAGAACCCAAATTTCTCACCTTGTGCCTTCTTCATGAGCTATGAGGTTCCATCAGGACCCAGATTTCTCACCTTGGGTCTTGTCTGTGAGATATGGGATTGCACACAATTAGGGAACAGAATTGAAATACCTCCATTATCTCAGTATTGGTGTTCTAAAATCCTTTTTGTCATCATCAGCTTTTATTTATCATGTTGGACTACGGCCCAGATACTCAAAGGTCTCAGAGTATGCAGTGCCTATTGATTTCAAAGTAAGCAGCTATTTTCAATAACACTGAAATCCCTCTTGAAAAACATGGGCTTCATTCCTGCTGGAGCCAGGTCTCTGTAGGACAGCAAGAACCACAAAGCTCAATAAGCTTTGCACCAGTTCTGCAGGGTTTTGTTGCTTAAGAGCAATAACCTTTAGCTCTATCAAAGCTCCTTCAGGAAGTACTTTAAAGACACTCCTGGGTGGCAATTGGCTTACACTCTTGAATATTCTGCTGCTACAGGTAAAAATGCAATTCAGCTGTTCTGGAAAGAGTACTATTTTCACACAAGCTCATAAAGTTTCAGCCACTTGAATCCACTTCCCTTTTCTGTTCCTCATATGGAGTGTGGCAAAATTGAGTGTCTGATGTGGGGAGCTGAGGAAACCACTGAGAGAACTTTCACTGTTCATACAGATAAATGGATATATTTTTTTAACAAGATTGTAAAACTATTTTATAGCAAAAAACAGGTACTGAGGTGACCCTCTGACATTGGTTTACAAAGAAGGAGATGTGTTCTTTTACTAGAGTACATGCAGACTGGCTTTCTGTTAGTATGAATGACAGACTGCAGCTTCTCTTTATCTCCTAGAGTCACTTGAACTCTCATCTTCAAACAACTTACCAAAAATATGGACAAATGCTTTAAAAACAGTATCTCCCACCCAAATTGTCACAGACTCTCCCATTTCTCAGTCATAGCTGTTCATGGATCACCAAGGCTTTTCTACCAGTGGTGATATTCAAAGTCTCCAATGGTGGCACATCAAGGATGTCGATTCATTCAGTCACTGTAAGTTTATTTATGGAATCTTACTTATAATATCCTGAATTGGAAGGGACTCACTAGGATTAAGTTTAATTCCTGACCCAGCACAGGACAACCCCAAGATTCACACCATGTATCTGAGAGTATTGTATAAGCATTTCTTGAGCTCTGGCAGGCTCCACGACCTCTTCCCGGGGAGCCTGTTCCAGTACCCAGCCACCCTCTGGGTAAAGAACCTTTTCCTAGAATCTAACCTAAACCTCCTCTGATGCAGCTTCAAGCCATTCCCTCGAATCTTGTCAAAGAGATCAGTGCCTGGCCCTCCTCATTCCCTCAAGAGGAAGCTGTAACTGCATTGAGGTCTCCCCTCAGCCTCCTCCAGGCTGAACAGACCAAATGACTTCAGTAACTCCCTTTATGGCTTCCCCTCCAGATGCTTCACCATCCACATGGCCTCCTTTAGACAGTCTCCAATGGTTTAATATCTTTCCTATATTATGGTGTCCAAAACTGCCACAATATTCCAGGTGAGGCTGCTCCAGTATAGAAGAGAATGGGACAATCCCCTCCCTTGTGCAGCTGGTGATGCTTTGCCTGATGCCTCCTGGGAAACAGATGTCCCTCCTGGCTGCCAGGGCATTGCTGAGTCAGGATCAACTTGCCTTCAATCAGGCCCTTTCCCAGCACTGCTTTCCAGTGTATCCTTCCCCAGTATGTACAAACATCCAAGATTGTCTTGTCCCAAGTGTAGAATTAAACACTGGATAATTTAAACAGGGATTGAAATGATTAATTATCTAATTTTTAGATGGACAAATTTGCTGATCATGAAATTATGTCATGAGTCTTTTTACTCACATTCTGTTAAAAGAAGGGTAGTTCAGAAATTTTTTCCATAGAAGGATTTAAATACCTTAAATAAAATATTTTATAGCCTTTTCCTTGTGCTTAATTATTTTTAACTTTTAGTTCTTAAAATGCATTTATCAATACTCCAGAAATCAAGATGCTTCCATGATTTACTCCTGAATCAGAATGACTTTAAATTCTTCTACATCTTCACTTGACATGCAGGCATCTGGCCTGTATTGCAATTGAGGTATCAAATCTTCTCCAAAACCATTATGTCACATCATAGCTTTGTATTTTATCAGCAATAGAGCTGCCAATTAAAAATAATTTGTCCATTTGAGAAAATATTTGCATATTTATAGAGTTACAAAAGGAAGGGCTGACAAAATAGTGGTGGTGGGATGGAGAAGAAAGGTTCCTGGTGCTGCAAGGACCTGCATCCAGTGTCTTTGGTAGGTAAAACGATGGCCCACGTGGCTCACTTAGCAGCATGTTCCATTCCACTTTGAGAAAAGAAATGGCAAAGTCAGAACCATCACATCCTCCCCTGTTGACAAGATTAATATCCTGCTGCTTGTTCTGTGTGCAACCATAGTCACCTCCCCCACCAGAGATGCAGAAGCAGTTTATGGTGTTCACATCCAGTCTTAGCTCAGTACTGTGTGTGTAGTTATTTATACCTGCTGTATTCTGAAGCAGAAAGTCTTCATTTTCCCAAAAGTGACATTGCTCCATAATTAAGATGAATGAGGAGATCATATTTCAGGTGAGTTTATCACTCTCTTATTACAAGATATATAACAGAAGGTGGTTTGAAGTGACAGAAGGGTTCTGATATGAAGATGTCTTTATCTTTAAGAAACTTGCAGTAAAACCTATACTTTAAAAACAGATCATGAGAAAGCAGCATCTGAGGTATGTCCAGACACCATTCTCCCTCACAAGCTCTTTATTTTGGTGTTTATTAGCTTACCTGTTATATTAAAATCTCCTTATGGCTCTTGGCTGTAAATCAGAGTTCAGCTAAATGACCACCCAAGATTACCCAAGAGAATTCCCCTGATATGTGTTGACAGTCAGCAGTTTATCCAAAGCTGCAGATCACCCTCATGTACATCATGGCACCTGGGAGAATTGGAAATAAAGAGCATACAAAGCAAAACTTAAAAGCAATCAATAAGAACAGGTGATAAATCTAAAGTGTTTTGAAATGTACTTTAAAGCAGTTTTGTGGTAAGTTCACCCAGATTTTGATCAAATATCTGAAAAACAAAATCCCCTCCCAAAACAAAAAAAACCCCCTCAAACAAACAAACAAACCAACCAAAAATCCAAACAAGAAGATGTGTTAATATTTGAAATTGTTCTGGCATTTCCTGACTAATCTTAAGGAACAGATTAATTTGAAACATAATTGAAAGTGAATAGTAGAATCATAGAACCATAGAATCACATAGATAGGAAAACAGCTTTAAGATCATCATGTCCAGCTATTAACCCGGTGCTGCCAAGTCCAGCAGTAAACCCTCTCTCCAGGTGCCATGTCTACACCTCTTTTAACTACTTTCAGGGATGTTGACTTCATCACTACCTTGGGCTGGGCACCCTATGCCAGGCCTGTCTTTTGTAAAGAATTTTTTCTTAATAACCAGTCTAAATCTTCCCTGGCACAACTTGAGGCCATTTCCTCTTTTCCTATAGCTTGTTACTTGGAAGAAGATACCAACCCCCACCTCACTACACGCTGCTTTCAGGTAGTTGGAGAGATCAATAAGGTCTCTCCCGAGTCTCCTTTTCTCCAGGCTAGAAAACTTCAGTTTCCTCAGCCACTCCTAAGGAGTTTTCAGTGATCATCAGTGTGGCCTATACGTTTTTTTGACATGGAATTATTACTGGCTAGTTGTCCTTGGATAAAATAAGACCTGGACAATCTTTTTGGCATTATCTCTCCCTTTCTGGAAAAATCTTTTGATCATTCTGTGCCTTAACATTCCAATCCACAAAACAGGATAATTAATGGTGAGTATTTTTAGATAGGTTTATTAAAAGCACTATGAACAGTCTAGTTGGTACTGTTTAATTGATGGGGAGATCCCCAGTGGGTATAGGACATCAAAGTCCTCTGTACCAGCTTGTTCTGTTTCAGTATTTCATGGCTGAAAGACAGTGATAACAGTTTAAATAAGATAGAACCAGTCTCTGAACACTTGCTTTCAAAGGTGAATCCTCTGAATCAGCTGAGATACATATAGCTCCTAAGCAAACAAAGCCTGTGTTTATTTAGAACTTGGTTGACGTTTACTATGGGGATTTTGAATATTGGACAAACTTCAGGTTTGTAACAAAAGGAAAGGTCAATATCTTTCATACACCATGTAATATCTATCCATGGATTAACAGGGATACTTTATGAAACTGGAGAACTAGAAACAATGCAAGATGCATAATCTGTACCAAAATACCTTTAAAACCAAGTTCTCTGACAATTTTCTGCAGATTCTGACTTTGCTTACAATTTAGTCCCACATCCATGCCTACATGGACCTATATCTGTTTTCCTAACTGAGAGCTGCAGAGACTTCAGTATTGACAAATGTGTTTTAGTCCCTGCAGACCTGGAAACCATGATCCTCTCTTTGTTTCCAGTCTGTCCTAGTTATTGCATGCCTATTTTTGCAATATTTGAGTGGGGAAGAAGTATCAGTGTTTAAAGCTTTCTAAGTCTGGAAAAATGCCACTATGACTTAAGCTTATCTCCAGTGTGTAAAAATCTCCTATCTTTATTGTATTTTGCTTTATCCATGCAAATCTCTTCATCATCCACCTCTCACAGATAAGTAGTTGCTGCATCCAAAGCCAATATTTATGTAAATACAAACAATTACAGTGTGTTTAGGTCTGCCACATCTCTCTAAATACCCCTTTCAGGACCATTTTCTAAATCATTCTGGGAAAGCACTGTGGACACCTTGCTTATGAAATGTTACCTCATTTCATTGTTTTAGAGAACTTTTCTTGAGATATGCAGATGAAAGGTTATTATTAATGGAATATAAGTCATGTTTTTGAGAGGTACGAGCTGATTTCCTGAGATGTTCATGGGTTTGCATAGACAGCTATCCAGAAGCGTTCAGCAGAGCACTCTGGAATAAAAGGGCTCTTATTTTGCACATTTCTTGACTTTCTGGACAGCTCAGGCCCAACAGCTTGAAAAATTGTCTTGACAATTGCACATCTTCATCTCCCATCTGGCTTGCTGAACATCCTTGTGCTCCATTTGGGTCCTTCAGTCACTGGCTTTGCATAAACGTATGGTTAAAGCACCACCTTCAACAGTTGACTGTTTACTGTGGACTGAATGTCCTTTAGTATTGCCACAAATTCTACCTCCTGGGTTTTTCTTTTATTGCTGTTTTTTATCGGCCTTTTGGTTTGTAAACAGGTTAAACAAGAAATCAGCTCCTTTGTTCATGGCCTGAAGAATGCCCCCCCCTATATCCCTATCAGTGACAAAATGGATAGTGTTGTGTGTCATGTGTGGTTTCAGATCTAATCCTAAAAAATCCTAAAAATACTCCTGTTCTGCTTAGTAAACTGATAGTCTGGAGGAACTAGAAGCATTTTGTTGTGCTGGCCATATTGTCTCCTAGTGTGCCATTAGCAAATGATGCCAGCCTTAATTACAGCAGCCTGATAAGGTGCCCACACTCAGAACAAACATTAGATCATCATAGCATTGCAAAAATGTTTATTTCTGGTAAATTAGGAATAAGTGTTCCCTGTCTAGAATGTGTCACGCTTCCTAGATGTTCTATCTATGCAATATTGCTCACACTTTGCTATTTGAACACATGGGTCATATCTATATGAATACATTAAATAAATATAAACCATACACTGTCACTTGAAATCTGTAAGTACAGGACATCCTTTTTTCATGCTTTTTAAACTTTTAGACTTCAAAACACAGCACCCACACACAGGCTGCCTGCTGGGAATAGTACATGGCCTGTACTACTTCCCAGAACTGTGCCCTGAGAATGCAATTTGATCTGATTCAAACTGCACCAGTTGGCACATAAAGGAAAGTGCCCTGATACTCTCTCAGTGACTTGATGTACAGGTATAGGTATAAGTGTAGGAGGATTTTGTGCATGAGAGCACAATTGTCAGCTCTAGGCAGTAGAATTCTTGCTGTATTTTAAAGCTTGTAAAACAGTCAGGTACAACTTAGTGAAAAACAGCAACTTCACTATGTCACTGAAAATCAAAGAGACCTCAGTAAAAGCCAGCTTTATAAACCACGAGAAAATTTATTGAAAATTGTCACAATCACTATAGTAGATTTGTTAATCAATGTCACAATGTTTTTACTCTTGTCATGTTGTTTGACATGATGTCCATTACTATAGCATGGCGATATTTTTTGTTCTGTGCAAATGCAGTTCTGGGTTCAAACATTTCACTAATGCTAAGAATTTAAAAGGAACTACAAGAAAGTCATTGCCAGTTTCTCACTGACAATGGGGTTTGTAGGTTCTACAACTCTTTCTCACACTACCTGAATATTTTCCCTCATAAAGGCAAACAAATTTGTCATCCACTTTATTTACATCAAAAGAGGTCTGAAATCTCAAGGTAAAGACAAAGAAATGCATCTCAATTAAAACAGGTGTGATGGCTACACTTCTGGTAGCACTTTAGTCCTATTAATTCACTATGGAAATAGTGTTTTGTATACACTGGTTCTACATACAAGTGTTGTTAAAATTAGTGCCAAGGAGTATATCTAGATAAAGAATCATAATTATTCACACTATTAAAATGTGTCCTGTGACATGTTGAACTGTGCCAACTAGCAGTCCCCCCAAAACTGTTGGGCATGATTTGGCACTTATGATGGGCCAGGAATCATTCCTTGAATACAATCTGCATGTGACCATGTGGTTTTGGAGACTAACATAATTTACAGAATTAGTCAAAGACATTGCCTGCCAGCTGGCCTTAGAACCAGAGAACAGCCCTGGCAGATCTGTCACAGGAGTGGATGAGGAAAGCTGCACACCCACTTCTGGTTGTCTGACCCAATGCCAGAGTCACTCTGTGCTGCAGTTAGTGGGGTGGGAAAGTTTGCTCTCTTTGCTGGTGAAACTGAGTTTGAATTTGAAAAGGCACTGCTGGTAACTCACCTGAACACTTGACCACTTCTCCTGGCAGTGTCTTCTGCTACAGTATTTCCTGCTCTTTATTTTGGGCAAATTGAATTTTTCTTCCTCTCCATTCTCCTTTATGTCCTTTGAGATGTAAGTCAATATAGGGGCAGTAAATAAGGATAAAATGTAGGGCATGGAAACACTTTGTGAAATTAAGTACAACTAAGGTAAATCCCAAGAACCAGCACATTTATTTGTGTCAGTGCAGCAATAATAGCTACTCACAGCTTATGTGCCCAGGAAGCATACTCCTCCTTAACCCATATCTACTGGGCATTTTCTGTGTCTCTGTCATGTCTTGAAATATCACTTTTCTTTCTAAGAATAAATAATTTTTTATGGTCTTTCTGCAGCTACTGAGCAATACTTCAACCCAAACAAAAGAGAAGGAACCTTGCCAGCACTAATCAATCAGCCCAGTAGAAATTGTTTTCAGATTATGACACTGCCTTTGTTAACAGCATTTAGGAAAAGCTGTCTGGAATTACTGTCACCATGCTAATTTTTTGACAGATTACCCCAGGATCTTGGTCAGCCTACTGTCACAGCTGAATCTTACTGAGAAGGCAATGACTGGCTGAAACCTGGCTTTAACAGTGTCAGGTCCACCCTCTGACACAAGGAGGGAGGTCTCTTGGTGGCAGCAAAGGAGTACAGCTGAGAGATGAAGCACTGTCCGCAATAGCAACAGCATTGATGCAGTAGGCAAAATGAATTCTTAACATGCTGTAGTTCTCACCAACATATCTGGAATTGTCTAGCTGACATTCTTGCTTCATCAGTTTTGTGACATTGCTTTTTCTTCAATATAACCTGATGAATATTAATATTACAGAGGTATTATCATCATTACAATAAATATTCTAATTTCATATCAGAACTTTTATGTTAACATTTTTATTCAAATGCTGAGTCCAATATGTAACTTCAAAACAGAAAATGCATGTTCTTCTAGTGTATGATTCTGGGTCAGATGAAATGTACTACAACTTTCCCATTAACTCTTAAAGTAGACGATATGATTCCATGGAATTCTTTGGTTATGTTCATGGAAGGTGACTATTTCAAATTTTGTATAAATAATATTTATCAGAAGAAGAGATAGGTGGAAAAAACCATACAAATACTCCAAAACATACAGTGTTTAAGTGCAAAGATAACATAGACAACATAGGGAAGTAAAACACTGTAAAGTTAAAGGCTAGGAAGAAGTTCTCAAGCTTTTATTGAAAATATCCAACCCTGATCACCTCTCTCTCAGATCAATTAGTACAGGAAATTACATCACACAGTCTCTGAAACTCACGAATTTCCAGCTGAAAATTCTTTTACTCTCTTCCCTCTTGATCCTAATGTACAGATATTCCGGGATTTTACAATTTAATAAATCATGTTCTCATTCAAGGAAGCTTTAAAAAGTGTGAGGTGCTGTATTACCCAGAATTAGGAAATTGAAATTAGCTTTTTAATTTCCCTCAGTGTAATTTAATGTGAATTTGTTAGATTGAATGACAGAAGCTGAGCAGCTCTTCATCTCAGCAGGGGTAGACATACCTTCAACTGCTGGACACCCATGGTCTAATCATAGAATCATATTAATCTATGATTCTTGTTAATCATTTTTTCTCAAGATACATAGAATGAATCTCATAAAGTAAAAGAAAAGAGCATAGGTACTGTTGGTGCAAGCAACAACCACAGCAAGGGAAGAAGAGGAGACAGAAGGGAAAAGATTACTATCCTGATTCCCATTGTCAAATGTTTTATAGCCATGGTGGTGTTATTGTATCTTCAATGGAATTCTGCAGTGCAAACAAACTTGTGGACACAGATTTTTATAAAGGGGAAGGTGTTTTCTTGGGAGTTTTGAGGCACTTTTCTAAACTCCAAGTATTGTTTAAAAAACCAACCAACCAAACAAAAAAACAAAAAGGAAAAAAAAACAAAACAAAAAAACCCAAAACAAAACAAAACAAAAAATAAAAGCAAAACAAAAAAAAACAAAACCCCCAACAAAACAAACAAACAAACAAACAAAAACCAAACCAAAACAAAACCAAACAAATTCTGAACTAAATTATGTCCTCAACAACATGATACAGTTTCACTCGAAGCACTGTAGCACTGATGGTGTGCAGTTATCCTGCAGCCACAGAGCAGTACTGTTGCTGAATCAAAGGCAATCAAGTGAATGGGTAGCATGAGACACGTTTTTGGGATCCATTTCAACCTTCGAATGGCTCAAGAGTCTTTTTATTTTTCTCTCATTTATACTAAAAATATTAGGAAGCAGTTCCCTGAATCCTCCTTGGTTACACTGATGAATAGCTCATTTAAGCAGTTGAGCCTCTTTTTTTTTTTTTTTTTTTTGTATATTTTCATACATACAGAGACAGTGCTACAAATACTGTGTAAATTTCATATGTTCAAACACAAAAACATATGTACAAACACACTTAATCGTACATATATCAAATATATCTTGGAGTTTAGTACTAAGTTTTGTCTAGAGGAGTCTGCACATGCAAAAATACGGTGTGCTCATACAGACTCTGCAATAAAAATACAATTAAATTTTATGAATATTTTCATCATAGGTATACTGAAGTGATAAAGCACAGAATTTGATCTGAGCCATAAACCCAGGAAAATAGCCTTTCTACTGCTGTGGAAAACTCCTGTTTGAAATCAGAAACACCAAGGTGCCCATTAAGAATACAATGAATGTCATTGCATGAAAGTAAATTGCTCTCCATGCTTCAACATCCTTCTGTAATGGAGGAGCAGGTTATACCCTCTCTATCAACCACCTTGTTAAGAAAGAAATTTCTTTTTTTGTGAAACAAATATCTTCCTTCATCTGTCTTTGTTCCTGGTCATAAAATAGTCATTAGTATTTGAATCCAGGTAGGCAGAATCATACCATCTATTTTTCCTTACTAGAGCTCTAACTACCTAAGTTATAAAAATTTTTTTTTTTTTTTAAATAAGTGTAAATAACACTTGCACTCAGAGAATCAACAGTGTTTTAGGTCTCCTCATTGTCCTTTTCTTCTGTTTTTCAGAGAATTATGTTTTTTCACCCTTCCTATCACTTGTGAGCAAGCACAAAGAATTGCTCATAAGGTACATGCTTTCTGTCATAGTTATTGACAAACAAGGAAGGCTAAAACTTAGATGCCACTGAATGTCTGGGTGAGATGGCTCTCAGCACCAGGCACAGAGAAAACAGATTTAATTCCTCCTTGCTGGATTCTTCCTCCAGCTTCAATCACCTTTGTCTTTCCACTGCTATGTTTATTCTAGCTGAGTGAGATCCAGACTCCTGTCAAAGGCAGAGTCAGCTATTATCAAATAGGTTTCCTGAGCTCTGAAGACAGGACTGAGGACCACCCCTCAGTTCCTGAAGGCATTTCTAGAGACCAGGAAAGGGGTCCTGGACAACTACTCTGTGTTGGGTTTACACAAGTGTCCTGCTCCTCATGAAACATACCAACAGTACCCAAAGCACAGCTCTCTTGTGTGTAATGAATCATATCAAATTAATAGCTCCATTCAAAAAAGTTTAAGACTCTCTTGCCCGCTGTGACCCTCACCTCATCCCTGCCTTCACCCTTACCTCATCCCTGCCAATGCAGATCTGCATGCTGTCACAAGAATTCAGAACGTGTTAGCCATCAAGGCATAGGTAAGAAGGCAAACAAGCTTGCTTCTTGTTGTCATGAATGAGGTTATGGTTTATTACTGTGTCACAGTTTAGGACTGACAACATCTTGCAAAGGAATGGCAGTTCCTCCTAATGAGCCAAATGGATGGCTAGTCACTGGTGGAAAATACCTAAAAAGAGCATATAGGAGTTTGTGAACAACCCGTTGATGTTCTGCTCTGTCCCCTTGAGCAGAGTTCAGGAAAGAGTGCCCAGATGGCAAAAAAGATAAAACAGGCTATTCAACCTACTTGCAAGGCAAGGAAAGCGCTACTTCCAAACAAAAGGCATTAGCTCACTTGAACAAGATGACATTGTGAGAGTTTATTTGTTGTTTCCCTTACAGGTGATACATGTGAAGTCAAAAGCCTCAGGTAATGGAGAAACTTGAACAACTTGTTTTCCTTTTCAGCTCCTCTGATGATGTCAGCCCCAGACAAAGAAACAAGTGGATTCTGACGAAGAAAGCGAAAGGGTTGAACTTAATTAGAAGAGACAAAGGCATTTTTCATCCTGAATCCCTTGTTTAAAGGTTGACTTTTGGCAGGCATGGGATTGTTCAGTGCACTAATGGCGCTGTTGACTGGGGCGTCCATCACACGGGGAACATGTTGCAGGTTCAGAACCAGACTTCATGCCTGGAACTGAAATACCTGCCAGAAATGCATAGGCCATTCTCCTCAGATGATGACAGAATAATTGCCTCCCTGTGGAGGGCTAAAATCTGCTGGCAGACCTTTCAGAGATTCTGCAGGTATTGCTTATCTGCCTGATTATTACTGAATTTAGGAAGACCTTAACAGGTTATCCAGAAGTCTTTAGCATAACACTAAACCTAGAGAGTGAGCAATTTTGTAACTTGGATCAAAGACTCAAACTTAACAACAGTAACCCAAAATATGAATTACAAAATTCAAATGTACAAAAAGATTTTTCTAGGCATTTTCTAAGATTGTTCAAGAATCAAGCATAGGATCTTTCTAAGATTTCATGCAAGTAAAGAAACCTTTTTTATTTTATTTGTCCTTGGAGTGTCATTAGCAACTTCTGTCCTTATGCCATTAGTTTTAATGTGGTATAAGAGACAAATGCAAAAGAAATTCAAAATGAGAGAACATCCATCAAAAATGTAGTTGAACAACTTCCCAACGTTATTAGAACGACTCCAAATGTAAATGTTCTTTCTCATACTTTGTTTAAGGTCAGGGATATTCTAGAGGTTAGTTTAGATTAAATATTTTTTGTCATTTTGGCTACATTGAAGCACACAGTGGTGACAGATCTTATGTCTGGAGTGGTTTCACAAGGGAAAGTGGTGAGGCAGTCCTGTTGTGCATATGAGTGCTATAAAAAGCTGCTCTTGCAAGTGTAAATGCAGCACTGGATCTTGTCTTCACAGTTTGGCATCAAACGGAAGATAATGTGTTCTGATACCCAGGGTTAATATCCTCACATTTTTTAGGACAGTTTCTAAAGTGGAAAAAAAAGGCCAGATACAGAATCAAAAGATAAAGAACAAAATCCTTTGGGTTGGAAGGGACCTTTAAAGGGTCCCACCACCAAATAAATGAAAAGACAGCTTTATTCTCTTTTTTATATCAGAGCCTTGTACTGTAAACAGAATTTTTGATTTGTCCAGGATAAAGGGCAGTTTTACTGTTTTCTAGTTGCTGTTTATGGGGTTGATCCCTCTCCTCTGCTCTGGTGTCTCATATAGCTCTGCACGCAACTTCAGCCAAACATTTGGGATTTCCCTTTCTGTGAGTTTCAAAAAAAGAATTGTTTTCTTGATGTGATGATATAAAAATGGAATACAGGTTCAACACTCTGAGAACAGTTTGAAGTTCAATTCCCAATAAAGTTACATCCTGACTCTGATAAAGTAGGAAATTATTTCGTGCTCTCAGGGAATGGGGAAGAAGGACTTCAGACGTTTGCTGTAACATTCCTCAGCGTGGGACTGTGTGAGAAAACAATTTGAAAACTAAGTATGATCAGATACTTCACTTGTACAGAATGCAGGTCAGACCAATGTGCAATTGTAGACATGAACTAATAGATCTTGCAATGTTCGTGTCTTCATTTGCATTCTTAACGAGACTGAGAAGAAGACCACCTTCATTCTTGGGAGGTCACAGATTCTTAATGTCAAATTCATATGATTATGTAAGTGATATTTTGGCAACGATGCATAATCTCAATGGCAATGACTTCAAGGAGGAGAAAGAACTTAAAGAGATGAAATTATCTGCTAGGGAAATAGATTAGGTGAATGTGCAAACAAGTCACAGAGAGGTTGCAAACTAAAATTCCCTCTATCTTTCTTTATGTCTGCATATACATGTGAGTAAAGCAAAGTGAGTAAATGTAATATCAAGGTGCTACATCATTACCTGAAGTAAATTATTTCAGTTTCATTGATTTTGGTAAGATGACATAAAGGGGGAAATTAGCTGGTGGATTATTTTCATAGAAAGTCTGTCATCAGTCTGTCATCAGTCCATCATACGTTCCCCTACTAAACTAAATTGCTGGGTAATATATATTTCAATCTATTAGTAGATAAATACTTTAAAAGTTCAGTCAGTACATAGCAAGGGGAAAAAAAAGAACCAAGTGTGAGTAATAATGTCAAATATTATGCCAACCAGAACATTACACAGTGAGAAAAATGACAGTATGCATCTAATATTTTGAAATAATCAAATGCACACAGCTTCAGTTCCAACTTTGTCCTGAACTACCCAGTGTATAAAGGAGTGTGTTTTATGACTTCAATTCAGAGTGCTGTTGGTATTCTTCTTTTACTGCTGCTTCACAGGAATATCAACTCCTCTTTTAAAAGTAATATTTCAAAGTGTTTCAGTTCGAGCGGTAAAGTTTATAGGCTGTCGTGTTTACTCTCCAAGGTATTCTTGTATGTGATTAGTCAAGAAAAGATGGAATCTTTAACAACCCCATTTCCTGGAGAAATAAAATAAAATGAAATAAAATTAAAACCAAACAGAAAATGCATAGGGCAAAATTAGGTTTATTTCTCCATGGGTTACGATAAATAATCTTGATTTTTTAAAAATCAAGATTTCAAGTCCCTGGTGCATGGCTCTAGCTCAAACAGGATTCACAAGGAGCCATACAGTACCTCTGGAATGTAACATGCTGTTCCCAAGATCTTTGTGGGATACTTGTGACTAAAGAACATTTTTGAACAGGATTCTTATTGCTTGTTGCTGTATTTTGATACACAAGAGGGAGGGAGATGAGGCAGTGCTCAGCTGCATTTCTGAGTTCCCTTTCTGACCTCTCTCCTCCATTTCTCATGACTGTTTTACAGGCAGACACTGCAGCAGCAATGAGACCTGAGGAGTTCATTCCAAATATGACGAGGAAAATAAATTTCTTACCTAAAAAAAAATCAGGAATGAGAAATTAAAATGATTTGAGGTTTATTCTTTCCCTCCTTCCCCTCCTCCCCACTACCACCTCACGAATTAAAAGACTTCCAGAAATTATTTTTGGAGAAGGAAAATGGAGGGGTTTGTACCTTGTCAACTTCCTGCCAACTGAGCCCTCTGGCCATTTTCACCTCCCAACTTCTTGTCCATTTAATTTTCTGCCAGAAGGCAGAAAGTGCCTCCAATGAGACTCTTCCAGGCAGAGAGCCAGAGCCAGATGCTGGTAATGTGTTTTCTCTGCCTCTCTAGTTCTCAGCATCCCCTACGAAGGCTACCCCCAGTTCCCTAATTCTTCCTTTATTTCCCAGGTAGATAATAGAAACCCAAACCATAATCACAATTTTTCAACAGAAAATCCTAAGGATCTTGATTTTTTTTCTATAGAGATGTTTGGGTTTTTCTCCTGAACAGATTGTTCCCCATTTAAAAATCATGCCAGCATCAAATTTTCTATCAATTCTGTTAATTTCTTTCTCCTCTAATGCCTAGAAAGGAGCTTAGTTGACTCCAGAATATGCAGGAATGATGCTTCCTAATGTACTCAGCATGGCTGCTTGTTTTGGAAATGAGATGAAAGCACTTGAATCATTTTCCTTTTCAAATGGCAGCTTAATTAACATATAGATCAGCTGGCTAGCACTTCCATGAAATATGTACAGTACTTGTTATTAAAGTACAAGCACTCTTTGAACTTCAGCAGTCACTTGAAAATTTTAATCTTCCAATTCTGCCTATGTTTGTAATAGTTTAGATAAGAAATTGGACTGCCAGGATGCTAAATCTAAGGGATCATTTGGATGCTCTTAATGTTGTGGTTGTGCTTCTATTTGTTTAACAGCATATATTATACATAAGGAGTCCCCGTTCAAGGATTTATCTAAATTGACTGTGTTCTAGCAGATGACAGCAAGAGGATTTCTTTCAAAATTAGTGTGTGTCTTTTTAGGCAGCGTGAATTATCCCCAGGTCCCATGAAATCAACTACAATAGCTGTCACTGGCTTTCGGCAGCAATGGTACCTTCTGCTGAGAAGAGCCAATCAATTGGAATATGCTTTTGTTGCTGGACCTGAAAACTGGATGAGATTGGATCATGATGCAAGAAAAATGGGAAAAATCCTAAAGGCAGTGCTGCCACTCACAGACATGCACATCCTGGACAGGAAAGGCAGAGCAGGTGCTTGATTCATGGTGAGGAAAAGGGAATTTACAGGAGAAAATAGTTGTGTATTAGTGCTGCACAATAGGTAGGAGAAAATCAACTTCTGATTTAAATGCATTAAATAGCCTTTTTCTTTAACAGAAAAAAAAATCTTATTATAAAATTACCTTCCTTGCTCCATAGTTATGATTATTCAATTTACTTCAAAGTAAACATGGACAACAGATGATTGTAATATTAAACGATTATTTTGTTTAAGTTCACTTTCTCTCCGTATTGCAACATGGTCTGTGGATAAAAAATACAGGTAGTTTTTATGTTTGGTTGGTTAAGGGTTAGGTTGTTTATTTTTATAGTTGGTTTCAGCAATTCCAATAAGCAAATCACTATGCGTTTGGGGAAAACCAAACCAAAACTATTTCACTTTTTTTTTTTCTCTCTCTTCTTCTTTTATAGATATGAAAATGTTGACTAAAGATAACTGTTGGCTGTTCCTGTGGACATATTTCAGAGCTCACCAGACGGGTAAAGAATTTTTTGATGTGCTGAATTTGAAGTTGATTTCAAAATCTCATAATATTGCTAAATCAAGACATCTAGAATATTTTTTTCTATAAGAATAAATGTGACCTTGATTTTGAATCTGAACCTTTATCTCTGGGAGAAGTTTTGTTCATAGTTTCCCACAGATGCAGAATCACAAGGGAAAGTGATGACCACTCGTTTCACATGTCATACTGGTGTCTTAGTTTGAAAGTTGTAAAACCCTTAGCAAGAATTAAACTTCAGTAGTTTTTTCAGATTTTGTTTTTCCAGATAAACACAAAAAGGCTATCTATAAATATTCTTGTTGAATTTAATCACTTTTCAGTCAAAACTTGTTTAGGTTTTGACACTGAAAAGAGACTAAGTTGAAATGATGATTTATCTCTTGCTTCTGCAAGTCTTCCAGGATGTGTTCCAAAGGAATAGTCAATATACAACAGATAGACACTAAATATACCCTGACTGCCTGGCTGTCTTTTACCCCTTGGGCTCACTTACCCTCAGTGCTGCCTGGGCACTGCTGGCAGCATGAGGACCAGCTGAAAGGCTGAGTGCACACTTACTGCTTTCTGCTTTTCCCTCTTCAAATGCAGAAATCTCATGGTAATTGAGATGTTTAAGACA
Source organism: Formicarius rufipectus (assembly GCA_013399695.1). Classification (NCBI taxonomy): domain Eukaryota; kingdom Metazoa; phylum Chordata; class Aves; order Passeriformes; family Formicariidae; genus Formicarius; species Formicarius rufipectus. The sequence goes on along the minus strand of VXAU01001243.1, from coordinate 11,284 downwards.
TTCTTGGTTAAATAAAATCCAAGATAGACAAAAATCCTAGACGTCCCTTCTTTTTCCCAGTGAAAGCATGCACTACACCATATATTTTATAGATATATTTCAGTAATCCCAAATAATGAATCAAGTCCATAAGTATGGGAGTGGTAGACCCTTTTGTCCTGAATGTATCTTTATACATTTCAGTCCTACTCACAGTATCTTCTGTGGGTATGCCCATATTAGAGGATAAATTACTTTCCTTAAAAATGGGTTGCATGTTTCAAGCTGATAAGAGGATATAGAGCCAAATCTGTAAGAGCCAAAGACCAAAAGGCCACGTACCTTCCTCCACTGACAGGTGAAAAAAAAATCCCTGACAAACATTTGTCCTTCCCAAATCCAGACCTTTTATTTCCATTCCCTAAGTGATATCTTTCATTTAAGGAGAGTTAGAATCAAGAAATATGAGAAGTGAAATGTAAGTCCTGTTTTAAAACTCCATCTGATGGTTGTGAATATCACTGTTAAAAATGCCATCTGGAGATCAAAAAGACACCTGACAATTAAGATAAGATGGCATAGTACCAGCTTGACCAGCTTGCAGTGGAGGAGTGCATTGTTGCAATTAAACACTAAATAAGGTTGATCTGTATTTTAACTGATTGGTAAGGAAGTGCATTAGTGTAAAGGATGTCAGATGAACTGTGGCATTGGATAAAGGTTATCATAAGCTGGCTGTAAATTATTTTAGGCTAGAAACTAAAGGTAGGTTCCAACTATCTGAAAAGAGGAGACTTGGAATAGAATTTCTATGGGAATTATGGGAGAGGCAGGGTCTAATTAATTTTATGTGGAACTTGAAGAATTTATGAGTATGAATAGAGGATGTGGTTCTTTGAGTTGGCAGGGAGTCTATTCACCAACCCATGAAATAAATCCTTGATGCAGGCTCCTCTGTCAACAGCTGAATCATCTATATTCACTAGGTTTTGATTTCGTCTTTGGTTGGATATCTATTATCACTGGGATGAAGGATTAGTTTGGATCAACATTTTTTTGTTACTTTAGTTTAAATTTATCAAAGGCACGATTGGCTTTGTTTGTGTGTATGTTACAAATGAAATATAAATATATGACTTGTGTTTATTACTCTACTTTATTATTATTTTATTAGCAGCATTCTTTGCAGCTGTTGCAGACCAAAACACTATCTCACTTTTTGGTGACCTATTTATGCAGAATTTGAGCTCTGGCCTAAAGAATACCAGTCATGTAACACAGTAAGAATGATAGCAAACATGTTGATTAAACAACACTTTCTTCCTCAGCTTTATAGTTCTATTTTTAGTAAATCTTTCTAGCCAGTGGGAAGATAAAGATTAGTTGATCAAATATTCAGTGGTGCTCTCCTTTCCACACTTAGACACGGGTTATGACTAAATCCCTGAGTGTTTAGGTAATAGCTCACAGAATACATCAGCAAATTGCAGTGGATTGAGCTCTGGCAGTCTGACACTTAGCTCTTGATAACTTGGATTTACAAGATAGTTACTGCTGGAGATGTTTTGCACTAAGTAGTTTCAAGTAAATTAAACCAGAAGGTGAGAGGGACCATAATTTAATTGAGGAACTTCTGGTGTGTCTTGCCTTCAGAACGCCTCATTTCTGGATTCTTGTGTCTACCCTGCTTGGGGCTTACAACCTGGGAATTAAAAAGTACTTAAGCTGTAAGGGTTAACAAAAGAACCTCAAATGAAATGCATAATCCTTCTCTGGAATGGAATGAGAGAGAGAGATATCTTTTTTAGCAGAAGGATTCCCTGTGATACCAAGTAATCTATCTATCCTGAGTGTCATAGATCACTCTGAGAGAAGACAAGTTTAAAAATAATTGTCTGACTTGAAAAAAATGTATGAATTAGATTATTCTAGCAGAAAAGACTACAGCTGCATTTCCAGCTGACACTGCTCATAAGAATTTTTTAATATTATTTATTTTCTGCATGTTTGCATTTATTCTTTCATGTTCAAACTTAATTATTTTCAATGCCCAGCATCTACTTTTATAATGATTTTCATTAAAATGAAGGAGAGAAACATGATATGAAGACCAACTAGATTTTCCTGTTCCCCAATCTTTTTTCAGTAATATTTCTTCTAGATCATGAGTCCATATTTCAAAATCTGTATCAGATAAAAACTTTTAAAGACTTCAATTCCTGCCTTAAGACACCTGCATTTCACCACAGTACCCTGTACTGTACGTCATAGTAATGGTAGGTTTAGCTGCAACAACTGATCCCAATATTTGTATTATCCTCTGCAGAGGGTCATTATCCTATTACTAGGGAGTGCTAATTGGGGTATAAAAGCACTTCTCAGCTTTCATGAAAACCAATTAATTCCAAGTTTCTTGTGACTGCATTATGAACCCAGCTATAGGGCATGAAGGCTGAGAAAAGAGCACGTTTCATTTAACCAGTGAAGAGACCTTTAAAAAAAGCAGAAGTGAAAGAGGTTGTTTAACTATTCTTCCTTATTAACAACCTTAACTGGAAATTTCCTTCACTGATGTACCAAACCCCATGGTATCTTCTGCTGAAACTTGTCAATGTATTGTGTAAAATATAACATGGAGTAGAAAAAAACTCTTAAACCATTTTAACTTCTCTACCACTAGACCATCAAATCAACCTTCTTTTTTTTTTTTCCACTCACTTTTCTTCTGTCTGTGACCAAATCTTCACTTGGGGAGGGTGGGGTAATCATGGTCTTCCTCCATCCAAGAGCTAAACTAATGAATAGAGAGCACTAGTGTGTATCTCTTGCTGATAAGATACCCATTAACCATTATGCAGTGCACTTTTTGTATTTCTTCTCTTACCATCTTCTCCTGGAGATGGTAAATTATGACTTCAATAGTGACAATCGCTGTCCCAATTAGACATCTCTGTGTGGTCCTATGATACACTCTGTTTAGTCAGACTTTCACATGTAGTGCTGCCTGTTCTCAATGATAGGACTCAGGTTGTGATTGGTTGAATGCTTGGAAATACCCAGAGCAACTGCAAAGCAGCAAAGCTGTTGCTGCCTTTTGTTGACTTGCATGTTAATTTTGCTTCCAAGCTATTTTGAGGTTATTAGAACCTTTAATTCTCCTGCCAAAATTTGTCAGTCCACTGTTCATGTTGCATATTGGAATGAGGAGGCATCCTGTTGACCCTGGGTGCTCTCACTGAACCACAATAGGACTGATACCACAGCTAGTATGCACACATATACCAATATTCTAAATATACATGTACACATAGAAATATAAAACCTTTTTTAAAAAAAAATTATCTACCCACAAAAGGTTCTTCTGACCTCCCTGAACTTAAACCATTTCCAGACTGAAGCTCCACACATGCTTATTTTTTTTTTTTTTATTTCTGTTTGAATTATCTTATTTCTTATTTTTCTATACACCACTCATGATCTTTCTCTGTAGGTGTTTGACATTCTGGTACATCTCTCTATCCTTTCTTTCCCTCTGGCTATTTACTGTCTGGTCCTTTTAACAGCCTCTTTTCCAAGTGTAACATAAGCATGTTTGCTCTTGACTTAAAGTCATGGTCTCTTTACACATTTGAAATGAAGTAAAATAAATTTTCCCAAACCTCATGTGTCTGTGGTTAGTTATGATTCCTTCAAATTAGTGAACAAGTCTCAACTTTGAGCTAAATATATTTATACTGGTATTGTCCTCATGTAAGTAGTCCTTGGCTGACGCAAAGGAAAATAAAGAATTGTTAAATGGGCTGGTTCTGATTTAGTTGTGTCACATGAAACAGGATAAGAATTACATCTCTGTAGGTAAGACTCTTCAGAACCACTAAAAACACATCTAATTCTTCTGTCTAGTAATTTTGTGATGCTTTCTTGTATTCTAGCCAGTGATGCTTGAGTTCATAATTCTTAGGGGTAAAAATATTAAAAATCAACATATGTGAAAGAATCATCCTTCCCTGTATTCTGTGGTTCCTATATTCACGAGTATAATAACCACAGTCTTTTACTTTGAAGAAGACTGTGGTTTTACACATACCAATTTACAATTGTTCATTAGCGGTTGAAATTTCAGAAAGACAAAAATGTCAAAGAGATATAAAGAGATATGAAGAAGTTAAGCTTGGGTTATTAGACAGGTATAAGCTTTCTCTAATATTTGCCTATATATATGACTTCAAAAGAAACTTTTAGCAATTCAGACATATCATTTTATTATTCATTACCACACTCTCAAAGCTTCATATACTTATGCCTAATTAATATCTCACAACTGTTAATTACTTCAAGTACTTATGACAGTTACTCAGTCTTTTTTTATCTGTGATTTTCATCATCTCTTTTACCTCACCTAAATTCCTCCTCTGTACTCAGACTTATCTGAAAGAGCATAACTGAAATGATCAACTCTGTTAAGTTGAACTGCTTCTCATTATATGATGTTCCTCAGGGAATCCCCATAAAAATTCACTCCAACTAGTAGAATATACTTTTTAATCCATTTCCCTAAGCTTTAGATGAGACTGATACACTTGTTTCTTCTGTGTAATGCCATTTTGACAAATGAGTGATTATTAGAAACCAGAATCACAGAAATAGAGAAAGAGAAAGGTTGGAAGGGACTATGGTGGGTCATCTGGTCCAACCTTCCTGCTCAAGCAGGGTCATCCTAGAACACATAGCACAGGACTGTGTCTAAACGGTTCTTGAACCTCGCCAGTGACGGAGAATCCACACCCTCTTTGGGCAATCTGTTCCAGTGCTCAGTCACCCACACAGTAAAACTATTCCTCACATTCAGATGGAACTGTGCATCAGTTTCTGTACATTGCCTCTTCTCCTATTGGTTAGTACCACCAAGAAGAGCCTGGTCCATCCTCTTGTTGTGCTCCCTTCAGATACTGACAGACATTAATGAGGTCCCCTCTCAGTTATCTCTTCTCAAAACTGGGCAGGCCCAACTGTCTCAGCCTTTTCTCATAAGAGAGATGTTCCAGTCCCTTCGTCATGTGTGCAGCTTTCACTGTACCCACTCCAGGAGTTCCATGCATCTCCTGTACTGAGGAGCCCAGAACTGGACACAGCACTCCGTGTACCAGAGCTGAGTAGGAGGGCAGGATCACCTTCCTCTACCTCCTGGCAATGCTCTTCTCCATGCACCCCAAGATACCTTCTTGGCCACAAGGGCACACTGCTGGTTCATGGACAGCTTGTGGTTCACCAGGACCTTCACAGTCTGAGAAACTTCACATTAGTGCAATAGTTCTGATACTGGTACCCATTCATCTGTTGTGGAAATTGCTGCAGCCATTCTCTAGATAACCTCCAGCTCACAATAGGGTATTGAGCACAGATTAAGGAAGTACTTAAGCAATTAACCGCTGTTAAAATCCAGGCTGCCATCTCCTCATTTTATCAATATCTAAATCTCCCTGCTTGGAAGACAGGGCTGGGCATGTTCTTTTATGTCATCATACCTTGTAGTACACCCTATCAGTTTACTCACCAGCAACAGCAGAAGAACTATGACAAGTCAAAATCCTTATTCAAGACAAAAAGGAGCAAAGATCATCATATCCCTCAGATTTGCAACACAATCAAGAAAGTAACACAAAAAAGACCTGACGGCAGGTGGGAAAATGCGTCTGCCTGACTGGGAGATTGTATTGTGGGCAGAGCTGCAAAACAGATGGGAGTTTCTCTGACCTTGCCTCCTCCAAATTTATCACTGGACATGTTTAATTAAAAACACATCAGATTAAGTCATTTTGTTATACAGGAAAATGTTGGAGTCCCTCAGGTGCAATCTCTGTTGGAAGAAACACAACAAGGACAAGATTTTTGATTGCAGCAAGAGAAATCTGCTGCAGAAATAGTTTAAAGCCAAACCTACTGGGGAATTGGACAGGAGTGAGATAAGTAACCAAGTTGGCTCGTGCTCTTTTATTGCTTTGGTCAGCGAGAAGACAGAGTAACTTACAATAGGTGTGAAACACCCAGTTGAGACAAATTATGTTCATGTCACTCCTTTATTTCCCTGTTTCCCTTATAGCTTATGTTTCTCTTGTATCAACCACCTTTCCCACTCAGATTGCTCTCTCTGGGACTGGCTGAAACTCAGATATATTAACAGCCACATACGAGGAAGTTTCAGTAAACTGGGAGGTGAAAAGAATAAGATATTAAGAAACAAATCCCCATTGCAATAAATGCTCCACAATGTGTTTATCAAGAACGCCAACTTCTCTTGAGGGATTTAAATGAATTTCCAATTCAGTCTTTAGAAATGAAGAATTATTCATTTAATCTGAGATTGGACAATTTATTGCAAATTACTATTAACAGGTGCCAATAGTAGAATTTACCACGTGTAAATTCCCCTTTATATTCTTGTTAAAGGTTAAAGCTATGTATATGCAAGCTTTTCACACACACAGTGTATGAACATACATTGCACATGCATACATATGTGTATGTTTGGTTGGTTTTCTGCAGGTTGCTAATACATAAAAGCTTAGAAGACCCTGTCCAAATACTCCTTCTCTGGGAAGACTATAATAAAAACCACAAAAGTGTTTTAAAACAGTACCAATTCCTTTGCCACAAAGATGGAAACTAAATGTAGGCCCTAAGCCACAGCTGACAGACAGTAACTATCAGCATAACGCTAGAGCAAGCAAATTAGAGATGTCTCTGTCTTTCCAAATGTAAACAAAAACCAAAACCAAAACCAACCAACCAACCAACCAACCAACAAACAAACAAACAAAAAACACAAAGACATAAATGGTAGGAGCAACAAGTTCCATGCAAAAATGAGATGTCCGTGATAGAACTGCAACCCATGGAAAAAGGAATCCACTACTGCAATTTCCTAACTGATCATCCTGAGAACCACGAGATCAGAAGTAATCAGTTTTTAAAAACTGCAGTTCATACTTTAATTGCAACTCCTTCTCCCAAAGAAATGTTGATGTAAGTAAGGCAGGCAAGCAAGCCAACATAAAATTCTAATGATAGTTTCAACAAACCTTAAACTTACATTGATAAATATACTTTCTGGTTTTTGTTGGGTTTTGTTTGTTTGTTTGTTTGTTTGTTTGTTTGTTTGAATCAGAAATGGTCTTAAATTATCAAAGAAGTTCACAGAATACATTAGCATGAGACTCCAGAGATTATTAATATTAAACATGAAATCTCTGTGAAGATGACATTAAGGATCTGATGTGAACTGACAAAAGCAAATGAGTTTCAAGTTAAACTTGCTACCTTGTCCTTAATTCACTTTGGGGTGTCTACCAGTGGTGTCATAATTGATGTAAAGTGGCATGAATGTTTAAGATGCCCATTGGTGTATTGGCAGAGGTCAGTGTCTTTGGGCTGTTGTCTTAGTCATGTGGAGGATTGCTCTGGTTTCCACAGATTTAATTCAGACTTTTAAATATTATGTTGTCTCAAGTATTTTCTTAAAGGTCAATCTAAGCAATTAGAAATACAGTGCTGCATAAGACAGATTTTTTTTTTTTTGTTCGTTTGTTTTGTTTAATAAATTGAACTATAATCATCTGCCTTTTTTTTTTTTTTAATTCCGTTTTCTGGGTTTGGGTATTTTCAGCCCCTATCTTTAGTTAATAATTAGGTCCTTCTCTTCCTCTGTCCACCAGAAAATTGATTTCTATGGCTGAGGTGTTATTTTTAATTACTCCATTAAACATATGAGCACTTGTCTTTCAATAACTGTCTTCCAATTTCACAGTTTGATCTGGAGAACATGAACGAATGTCCTCAAGCAGACATTAACAATAGACACAAGATTGTCCTAAAAACCCCCCTGTAGACAGAATGCTTAAGGGGCAGGTCAACATATATTTCTTCAGCAGCAGAGCTGGTTTAAGACACCTCCTGTTCCCAGTCTCTTCTTTCTGATTTGGCCAACACTTCAATTTAGTTATGTGCTATAACTGCTTCCTTTATCTGGTGAATTGTGGAACTTTACTGAACTCAAATACTTCCTAAACAGTTTCTTCTTTTCCATAATGGAGTTTTTTTTTTTGTGATGGATTGTTAGTGTCCACCTACAGCACAAGGTGAGAAGAAAGGAGCTGGGTTGTGAGGGAACCAAAAGTCTTCCATGGAGAGTCATCAGGCATCACTGTGGTGCAAATACATGTCAGGGAACTGTGAATTTAAGAAGGTACAGGCACCTGAATGTGGAGAAGCATTGCAACACAGCGTCATCGTGTCAAACGCTGGCATGATAATGTAATAGCTTCCCTTTACAAAGCAGTCAAGCAAATTTATATTAAATTAGAAAATCACCTCAGGAGAGGAAGTGAAAAGAGGAAGGGGACTACCAAGTGCCAGATACTAGTCTGAGGCAAATTAAAATGCTTAAGAAGATAAATCCCTGAGCAAAATGGGCTTTTATAGTGGAATCATTGTCAGTCCCTCCATTTTAATAGTGCTGTGAAGCCCTGTCATGTGAAAACATATAAGTTATCATCTGCTGTGTTTGGTTTAGATTCAGTTTCCTTCTCCTTGCTTCATGGACCACATAGAAACCATTCCAGAGACCAACTGACATCAGTAATTAGACCCTCTTTTACAAGAACACACTGACAGGAACCTCAGGCATTTCCAAGTCATTCCCTTCAGATTTATGCACCCTCTGTCCTGAAAAAGCCTCAATCCAACCTTCTTTAACCTACCCAGAGGGCAAAACATCTCTGGAGTTTTAGTCAAAAAGTTGGGAGCTAAAAGAAATTTCTCAAATAGGTAAAATGCAGCTACAAAGAGAAGTATAAAAAAATTAGACCTTAGAGTTCACCAGTGACTTCCAGTAACACCATTGAAGTGAATTAGGGTCACACTTAAAAGTTTTAAAAATGCAAATCTCAAAGTTTAAACTAGGCAAAGCATTACAGAAACATATGATTTTTAGAGCATCTCTCAGTCTTAACAGTAAGACTGTCACATTAGTATTTTATAATAAATCTTTAAATCAAGTTATCTCTTCACACCATGCCACACTGCCTATGTCAAGAACAGGGGCTCAGAAGTCATAAGCAATGAGAAGTAGATGCCTGTTTCAGTCTCTGAGGATGTCTGAGCAGTCAGAGAGATCTCCATTTGTCCTTCTACATGCTAAGAATTGCAGCCATGCTGGCCTGATGCCTACTACTCCCAATTAGCAGAAGCATGCCAAGGAAGGGATCCTATGTGTTATGGTTAGCTCAGATGAAATAGTTGTTGACTGGATTATATAATTGTGAGTGAAAAATAATAGGAAAAGCATATGGATACTCAAAAACATCTCGCATGGCCATTTGGGTGCCTAAACCAGTTGCTCAGCTGTGTGCCCTCAGAACAACTCCTTCCCACATATTTCACCTCCCACTGAAAACAACAAGGCACTCTAGAGGCACCTTCACCTCTAAACACAGTGAACAATCTTTAGGCATACAAGGAGAAGGTGATGACCAACTCTTGGAAAGCTCACAAAATTTCATTATCTATACACATTCTACCTCTTTCACTGCAGTTTTCCACCACCCCTCACCCTCTCTGCCCCATCCTGCTGAAAACTTTTAACAGAAGATGAAGTAGATTTCTGCATGGCATTAAATATTTTTCCCCAGCTCTGTCTTCTGATTTTTGTTTTGTTTGGCTTCCAGCTGAAGTGAATCATGTCCTTTGATATGTTACTCCCTTGTGTCTTGCCTGGGTGTATAACCCAGCTGAGGATTTCATTGCATTAGGAATTCAGCATTCAGATATGGGAAAAGTTTGAGGATTTCCTGACAATTCCTTTTAAACAGAGAAGCAGCACGTTAAATGTAAAGATGACCTGTGTAACTTCTAAAAGTCCTTTCCTTGGGTCCAGAGGGGTTTAAATGCTACTCTTAGTGGAAACCATTACCAGTGAGTTTGAAATCTATGACTGAGGTGAGGTCCTTGGATAGTGATAATGTCTGTTATTAGAACATTTTACACAAATGAGAAATATGGAAATAGCAAGCCTTTTATTCTCCATGTAAACTTGGTCTTCTGTCTTTAGGACTAATGATGACTCAAACAATTTCAGGAAATTTACCATGAAGTGTAGTGAAAGAAGCAGGCTATTATTCATCCAGTTGCCAATAATTTTGAAGGGATTTAAAATATGTAGACTTCAAATCTATTACCCTAATAAGAAAATATTGATACTGGTGCACAAATTCTCCAGCTTCATGAATATCAAGTAATTCTTTAAAAGTAATTTCACAACTTTGTCTTGCTATTGTTGTTGCAGCTTACATCTCTTTCATCTCAAAGGATTGGAGGAACTAGAAGGTTTCCTTACTAGAAAAGGTAGCCAAGAAGCTGCCCAGGTCTCAAATCCACAGTGCTGCCCAAGTTCCTCACAGTCCAGCTATAAATGAGTTGGTATCTGGAGATTAAATTCTTACATATTCAGTGAAGTAAAAGACAAGGGGATCATCCTATATAAGCTGTAGGACTAAAGATAGCTTAGGAAATTTTAGCCCCATCTAATCTCATGAAGTATTAATTTCCCTTAATTTTAAGTGAGTTAAAGATACAACCTAATATATATATTTCTGGGATCTCATTATATTCAATGAAGGGAAAAAGCAGCACATATACAGAATGATTTATCTGTCCTAGGACAGGATGACTCAGCTCTCAGAAGTATTTCTCTCCTTTGACTATAGATCAATGCTTAGCTTAGATTAGACATCTATTTTTAGATGCTTAAAGTTAGGGCTGGCAAATTATATTCCAAAGCAAAAAACCTCAGATAGATTTCCATTAATAATCTCTGAGGACATTTCCCTCATACAAAGGAATGTTTTGGATGCCTTTCAAGCCCTCACTAGTAACTCAATTCAATATTTTCCTTGTGATAAACATCTAGACTCCATAGTGGAACAAGCAAAGGCAGGAAATAGGGAAATAGTTATCCAAAAAGAAGAGCAATTTGCTGTGTCTAAGGAAGATGTATCAATCACGTCTTTGGATAGCAGCAGAGTGAGTGAGAAGTCCCTAAATGCTTTTCCCTTTGGGAAACACTCTATTGTCTCTGTTGAATCCAATGTAGTGAAGGGTAAGGGCATTCTCATTCCCTTCTCTTCCCAGTCAGCACTGCATGGATTAGAGTGAAAGGGAACACCCCGATCTTGATGAAGATGAAAACATCAGGTGTTGCTGTTGGCAAGGTGGAGAAAAGAGGCTGGTAAAAATAAAAATAAAATTTAAA